>VZRF01000398.1:0-39643 GCA_013396875.1 Vireo altiloquus
TTTAACACAAACATGGTTGCAGTTTATGAATGAAGATCATCTTTAGTTCCCAGGAAGAAAGGGGCTGGTCACTCATGAGAATGGTTTACATTTATAATAGAGCTATTTCAAAAAAAGACTCAGGTCCTCCTCTGGTACCAGGAACCAGGGAGGGCACTTTCAGAGGTAGAAAGAGAAGATAAGCTTGGATTTTTCTGGATGTGCATTATAGATACAGTCAGTGGCTGATTCGAGAACCTGTCCATTAAAAAGTTTTCCACCTGTGTTGTGTGGAAAAGCACACAGAAGCTTTGTGCTCTCCTGGTGTGTCATTATGTGGGGCAAAAATGATCCTCGACCCATCTGCTCCCTGTAGCTGAAATGTACTCAATTGATCAGTACAAATGGAAAAAATAGAACCATCAAAATCCCCAAAGCCCAATTACTTCATCTATCCCCATCTCTGAGGTGAACTAATGGAAGTTGTTACTGGCAAAGACCTGAGAAATAAGCAATAATTCCAGGCAAAATCTGTCAAACCTGGTCACTTCTTCAGGTTGCTAAAGGAGCTCTGGCATCCTCAGAATGGAAAGATCCACTTGGGGGCTTAGGAGAGGACAGCAAACCCTAGATTTTAGCAGATAACACAGCAGATTTCCACCTGCAAATGGAATAAAGGGAAAACCTCTCTTTTCCAACCTTTGCTTTTCTGCAAATTTCGAAAATTTTTGTCATTACTTTGATTTACAAATGTTTTTCAGAGTGCTGTCTGTAAGTGGTATCTCAGTCCATGTGGGTGCACAGCATCTTGCTTCAGTTTTTTTTGTGGTTGGAAAGCAGCCTCAGTTCATTGGGGTGTTTCTGGAATGCTATAACAAACAATAAGGGATTGTAATAGAGCAGCCTAATATAATGTAACAACATAATAAACACCATAAAAATCAGCATTATGGTTAAGTGACTACTGCTCTTAAACCCAGCAATAACCAAAATCTGGGGTCACTGGAAATTCTGAAGAAAAATGCCCTTAAATGAAGCAATAACTAAAATAACCTTAAAAAAAAATCCCTATGAAACCTAATTTGGATTGAATACAATTCAAGTCAACCTCAAAACCTTCCTACTCTTTTGGTGTTTGGTTACAGTTCTGAGTGTGAAGGCAAAGAGCATTCCACACAGAAAGAAGAATAAATGTGGTAAAAAGGACTTTGGGGGATGCTCACAGCCTTTCAGTCTCAGACCCATCAGGGTTCAAGGTCCCTGAGCTGTGTTATGGTCAGAGGAATTATGCAAAGTCACAGAAGCTGCCAGTGAGTCAGATATTTCCTAATTCAGCATAGGGCTGATGGTTTATTTTTTCCACTCCATTGTTTTTTTATTATGTTTGTTTTTTCTCCTTTTTTTTTAATTGGGAGGTTTATTTTGTTCATATGTATGGCTCATCACTAATGCATTTTAATCCCTACTCCATCATCTGGGAAAAACAGAATACAAAAAGCTATGTAAATCTGTTTATAAACATGTTACTGAGCACAGCTCTTTGCCAAGGGAGAAGCATCCAAGATGTTTTAATTGACAATCCAGTTTCAGCACTCACATCTTGTTTGTGGATATCTCCACGTATGAGCAGCCACTGCCATTTATCTTCACATCTGCACTGAACCCATTTGCAACACTATAAATGGGGACACCTGTGGATGGCAGGCACAGCGAGCTGAGCAGTGGAAGTGTGTTCATAAGCAAAGTGCACAGCAATAATCAATGCTCATTTTCATGAGTGAGGTACAACCTGATCAGCCACAGAGCAGAACAAAGAGCAGGTTGTGTTGTGTTACTCAGGGAATGACCAGCTGTGAAAAAAGGAATTTTCAGTGGGTTTTTAAAAGGTCAGAATAAAGAAGTATCAAGTTGAAGAGTTCAGCTATTTTTTTTCTCAGAGTAAAAGAGTTGAAAGCTTTTTACCTTTCTTCAGAGAGCAGAATGATTTTGAGTCAAATGAGGGAACTGAATATTTAAAAACTGTCAACAGAACACATCGTTAGGCATGGACACATTTTTTAGGATCTATGAATGTAACTCATTTCCTATTCAACATTCAAACAGGTTTTTTTTTCTTTTGAGGCAATTTTGCATTTAAATGTCATAAATTGTGGTGTCTGAGCTGACAGGGTAAAACAGTTTTATTCGTTCATGGCAGAGGGATGCAGTACAAATTTCTTCAATATGAAAATTGTGAAATACTGTTTTTGGTAAGATTTTTACTCACAGGAAATCAGTGTTCCCAGCTGCAGAGTTCACACATCTTTTTATTTAACTGGTTAATATCCTAAGGAACAGATTTTCAGGCAGACTTCCACATGCATACATATAACCTGACCATATAAATAGCTTTATTTACATGTATATATACTCCCCATTACTGCAAACTTATATCGAGAAAATTGACTCTGTGGGGTTAAGCACTGAAAGCGTTATTTTTCATCAGCAGAAGTCAAGAGCAATTTTTTTTGACAAGTTTGGGGTTATTCAAAAACCCCAGTCAGAAATGTGCTTGGCATCACTTAGATACAGACATATGAAATTTGGCTGGGGACTTTGTTGGCAGGGCAAACTCTTCACGTAAGACAGAGCCACATGCTTCTCAAAAACCCCACAGAGCTTCCAAACCAAGGCCAAACTCTCACACATTCTCCTTGTGCATCATGCCAATCATGCATCTCCACGGCATTTAGATGCACAAAGAGACAGAATTGGAGCTTACTTTTCAGTCGTGCATAATATAGATAATCATCCTGCCTCCCACATCTCTTTTGCATGCTGTTTAAATGAGACTATTGCCTACTTTTTAGTCCATTTTGAGCCAAAATATCTAGTGGCTTAATAACAGCTGTTTCTCTTTAAAATGCACTTAGGAATCTTGTTTAGGGCGCTAATTTGCTTAAGGATGGAGCCAAACTACATTTTCTGTTTAACAAAAGCTCTTTCTGCATTTTAATCTCCTAATCAGCAGCAACAGGCTATGGATATATAGAGGCAGAGTGGTGTTTTTTAAGAGGGGGCATTCCTAAGTACTCGTACATGATTTTGTGAAACGTGTGAAGCACTTTAAGATGCTCTCCGAGCATCTCAAGTATTTTAGTTCACCCAGTCAAAAAAGCCTGACTCACTGTGACATCCGTGGGCAATCGGAACAGTGACTGAACTCAGAGTGTCCTAAAATAAATATGCAGCCCAGGACAGCCACATCAGCTCTTCACAGCTGCTCAGCAGCACAATATTTGCCTTTCCAGTGAACTGGAATATTCCTTCTGCCTCTGTGGGGCTGTTTTGTGTTGGGGCTTTTTCATGGCGTGTTTGTTTTCCAAAAAAAAGTGAGACAGTAATGGTTGTCTTCAACTCCCGGAAAATTGGCCAGGGTAGTGGAAGAGCCTCAAATTCAGGCAAGGCTCCCAGTGCTGCAAGAAGCCCACGATTCCCCAGCCTGCTCGTCTGGGCAGCTGCCACAGCCAACAGGCAGCTTGGGAAGCCAGAGCTGCGGCACAGAGGATCAACCTCATTTCAACTCCGTGGTGGGGAGCCAAAAAATCCTAAAAGTCATGGCTTGAGTGAGGAGCTGAGTCCCCATCAGGAGCAGACGCAGCGTGCTCCTGGATTTGTCAGACCTTTAAGCAGCAACCCTGAGCAAATTAAATGAGATCCCAAGCTCCCAAGCAGCTTGCTAGATGGGAAACTGAGTGTATTTCTAGCAGAAAGCTGCCCAAGTTTTGAAGGAATTTATCAAAACAGATATGTATTTCTACCATCTCATTTGATCTCAACAAATTGGCATTGTTTGCCTGAAAAGCTGTCATCCAGCTGTAATGATATTAACCCTTAATTTACCCAGTGTCTTGGACATTTTTCTTGATTTCCTCTTCTGCTATGAACACCACTTAATGGGGAATAACAAGTTGTACTACAAAAGGATAACATATAACATATTGCCTTAACATGGCTTTAACATACTGCCTTGATCAAAATGTGCTCTTCTTCTCTCTCCTTTCTGCTCCTGTCTCAGTGTTCATGATTCTGGGACAGGAATTGTCACTCCTGACAGCAGCGTGGGGTGGTGCCTTTAGATGACATGGCAAAATCCTGTGTTTATTGTGCAAGTGACTCATCCTTTTCTGCCAGTCACAGCTTCTGGGTTTAACTGCACAATATCTGCCTTGATGGGCTAGATTGGCTGAAAATCCTTCTATCCACAGAGGGAACTGCTGACCAGTGACTAAGGAATGTGGGGGAATAAGGCATGTAGGGATGATTCCTCTTCAGGAGCAGTGGTTTGGGCACCCTGTGGGCTGCTCGCATGACCTGACATGACTCCAAACCCACAGGAGTTTAACCAGAGAGCCAGGGAGTTAGTGTGCCCCAAGGCCAGGCTCTGTGAAGTGAAACCTATGTGTGTCTCTCCTGCTGTTTGGTGGTTGCAGGCTCATGCACAAATCCCCAGTTTCTGGCTTTAAACTTGGCTACCTGTGGCAGCAAAGAGATGTCCACAAACTAATTTATCCTGCAGGAAGAAACCATCACCTGCACCTCAGCTTAAATCCTCTTGGACAACCAAAAAGGACAAAGGACGGGAATTAGGGTGGGACTCTGTTGCCATACCTACAAAACCATTAATTCCTAAATGGTTTCACATAGAGAAACCTTCTTTCATTTCCGCTATACCAGGTATTATTGATTTTTGCTGTTGCAGCAATGCCTTAAAGACCTGACCAGGGCCTCTAGGCATAGATGTGTTATATTTTTATAGGCATGCAAGACAGAGATAATCCATGCCCTAGGCAGCTATCAAGTCGAAAAGCAACAGGAAGTTAAAAATATATGGGTAGAAAAGGGGAGTAACAAGATAGTTAAACCTGAACACCAATCAGTAGACAAGAATAACACTGAAACAGGAAGATGAGGTTGCTCTTTCTCTCATGCCATGTGTGAAAATTAATTAATGTTAATCACTGCAGTATTACGGGATAAAGCAGTGATTTCAGTGCTTAGGATGTGAATATGTTCTTTAACAAAAGACTCACTTGTTCCTGCATCAGGCATACCACAGGTCGCTGTAGACCCACCAAATACCATCTTGTTAATGTGTCCACGCTGGGCTGCTTTCATCATGTTTTGGGATATTAATTAGCTCAGGCAAAGTAGCAGGGATAGCAGTTTTGATGCCATTGGAAGTATGTAGAACTAAAGGCAGGAAGTCACATTTTATTCTGCATTGCAGCACATATTCAAAGCTGAAAGGATTGCTAATAGGACGGCTTGGAATGAGGCTCCACTGATGGAGGCAGTGGAATTTATCGGGGTTAATTTCAGCTAACAATTATTGTTTTGATAACTTTGACAACCACTACATGTGGCATGTTTATACAAGCCTCCCAGGTCAAATCCATCCCTCCTGGAAATCCCTGTTCCAGCTGTCTTTGTTCAGCAACAGAGAGGGATCAGCACCCTTTAAACTTCTGTTCTTACTCTGCCTTAGAGCACTGGCATATTGATTTTAATTTTTGGATCTCATTTATTCAATTGCTCTAATTGCATACGGCTATTTTTTCTTTGTCTTCCTTTTCCTTGCAATGTTCTCACAACTCTGTTAGGAGCCCTGGGGGTGCCTGAGCCTGAGCACTGTGACAGCACAACCACAGAGGGGCTGAGACAATCAGTGAGTGGAATCAGTGGTGGCATCTTCCTGTCTCATGGAGTGTCATCCCAGAAAAGTGCTGCCAAGAGAGAGATAAGAGCCTATTTCTAAGCCTCAGTCACCAATCCTGTGCTTAGTGCGAATATATCTTTGCACCTCTACTTCATGCACAGAATATCTGTGGATTTAGGACTTGTAGGAACTAGATCAGCACCTTCAGATTTGAAGTGTGTGCACACAAGCTGCATCTTTATATTGTAGAGTAGAAAATCTCCATGTTGGCTGATTCAATGTGTTCATTGAATTAATATCTTCTTTCTATTTCTTTAAAAATCATACCAACCCCTTCTTCTTCCAGTTTTCATGCATGCTGACTGTCTTCCAGTTTTCATGCATGCTGTTTTCCATGCTCCCATAGCAAAAGAAGGAATTTTTTTATAAAAGTTCATTTTGTAACAAAAAACTTACTGTAATAGATAAAGGCAAATATTTGAATGGAGACAGTTATGCTGTGCTTACATGAGGTATAGTAGAAAGGAAGCCAATCATTTTCTATTCATTATTGTTTAAAATACCACCACATCTGTGTAAACAGAGCCCTATTTATACAAACAATGCAATAAAAGCACTCACATATGCTATAATTGCTGATAAAATTACGTGTTTATGCTACACACTAGATTGGCTGAATGCACGTTAGAAATTACAGCACTCTAACTGCAGTTTAAAATGTGTTATTGAAAAGTTTATTTTATGTTTTATATATAAAATAGCAGAATTATAACCGTAGTACTAACTTTTAAATACTATTAATGGCGAGTGCTCTATTATTTCATTAAACAGAGATCTGGTTCTTCTAAAATAATCTTTCAAGCTGTTAGCACGGTTATTTTCTTTTTAAGGCAATGTGTTAGCAGTACTATATTGTATATTAGTCTGCACAAGAGCAGCTGTAATTCAAGAGTCACTTCTCCATTCCCCAGACAATAAGAACTTTATGACAAGAACTTTGCCTTACACATATGTGAGTATAATGAATAAATGACAAGTTCTTACCAGATAACAACATTATATTCTTTATTGTGCTTGGGCCCTCACTTACAAAACAGCCATGAAATGTCACACTCTTAGATAAATCAGCTCTTACTGGATTTTAGTTCCCTGGAATCCCACACACATTGATGAGAACAAGTCCTCTACTGCTGTGAGATAAAATACAACTTACCCCTGAGGCTGATGGTGCAGCAGCAATGTGTGGATGAGAAGATATGACTGCTGAAGGTGTTAACCAGTGCCACACTAATTGACTAGTTGCCACTGCTGAGAAGAGATTGTCCTATGGACCCCCAGCCATCAGCTGCCTGCTGAGCTAGATGGAAATCAGTGGGATGAATTCAGTAGGGGATTATTTCAGGCATTTTGTTTAACAATGACTCCTTAAGTTCTAATGTATTCCAGAAGAAATTATGCTCCAAAGATGAATAAGCAATTGATTATTTTCACTGAAGTTATTTTAAGAAAAAGCTAGCTCCCACTAGAATGGAAAATCCCATCTTCCATTAACTTAGCATTGCAAGCTAATAGCGATCTTGGACTTTCTTCAATCACACCTTAATAATAGCAGCAAGAGCTTGTGGTGATTTTAAGAACTGGATTTTCCAAGGCCAAATTCCTTGTAGGGCATTTCAATTTCACAACCTGGAATAAAAGCCCATGTTTTTGGAAAACAGTCAGTGCTGAAGGTTCTACAAGCAAGATGGGCCTCTCGTTTCTCAAGAAAGCAAAGGTGCATCCAGAGGCCTGATGTTAAAATACAAGTAAACCTAAGTTTCTAAGTGAATGTAACAGTGATTCCTGTTACAGGTCTTTTCTGAGAATTTATTTTTCTTCTGTGAGATCTGGAAGTTACACTAATAGATGACATCATGTCCCCCTGCAAATGGCTCTCCAGTGGAGAGGCTGAAGACTATTGTGCCTTTTCTCAATCTATTTCTAGAATGGTCCTTTTTGACTCACAGAAATCCATAGCAATATATTTCCCAGGCATCACTTTGAACTAAATGGATACACTATTTCTCTCCATTTTAAATTTTTCTGAGACAGATGTCAGCAATAACCTCAATGCCTCTCTGAATCTTGTTTCCTTTTTCTTCTTTTCCTCTCTAAATGAATCAAGATGAAATCATTTTTGAAGCTGTTCAGAACATCCAGATGTAGCCAGAGAGAAAAGGTCTTCAGGAATCCACCATAGTTCTTTTAATCATAATGGTCACACATATATTTGCATTTTATACATCTACCTGGATGGTTCTTTGAACTTGAAATACCATGAGTGACCACGATGTGCAATCTGACCATCTAAAAGCACAAAGGTTGCAAACACTTGTGAGCTGCTTGACACATCCGTTTTATTTTGTTAGGCTTGGAGCCCAAAATGTTCCAGGAACTTTCCAAGCACAGAGATGGAGCCTGTCTTTGACTTTGTGTCATTACTAACAAAAAATTCCGTGACATTTTCTCGATGTGTTTGTCTCACTTAATAAAACCCCAGGTTATGGTGTTCATCATAAATCCGTGTGACTGAACTTCTGTATTCACTGCAACACACGCAAAGCTTTTTTTTCACCTTCAATATGTTGTTCTGACATAGAAATCTGTGAACATGGACATGAAAACTTGCTGAATGTCCTTTTTTCCCCCCTAGCATGTTAACGAAAAGAATGAAAAGTCATGATGTTTGAATTTATTTTTTTAATGATTATGCTTCAGATAATTAATTCATAAGTCATTTCTAGGCCCTAGAGATTCCCATGACACATCAGAGCTAATGTTGTTGTTAGGATAATGGAATTAAGAGGTATGTAGGTGGTATAGATTATGAAATGCTGGCACTGTGCATTCATGGAGCCTTCTGTGGGCTGCAGAATGATAGAGCTCCTAAATATAGCTTCCCTTGTTTGCCTAGGTAAACAAACAGATGCAAACCCAAAACATGCAGAGCTAATGAATTCTGTAACTCCCTGCTCAATACTAGCAAGGGATCACAGCAGGAACAAATGCCTATCTCCTGTCTTTAATAACAAACATTAGATTCTATCCTCAGAAATGCTTGTAAAGCTTTTTGTTCAAGCAGATAAATATTTCTATCTGAAAGGAAGGGTTTGACCCAAAACAGAGTGGGGTACATGGCTAGCATTTATCTGAGGCTTGTTTTCCACTCTCAGTCCATGGCTGAGGAATGTAAATGTGCCCTTTGGAAGTGGCCAGGAGACTCTGATTGCCAGATCTCTGCTGTTCTGGATGTGACTGCAGGGCAGCTGGAGGGCACCTGCAGCCTGAACAGCTGTGGAGGAGTGAGGGGATGAGGAGATGACTGTCGAAGCTCAGTCCCAGCTGTGGCTGTGTCTGGCTGATGGGCAGAGGGAGGCACTGCTGGTTATTGCCTTCCTGGAGTGGCCTCACTGGGATCACCCCTTTGGCTTCTCCCTGGCCCTTCCTTCAGGGCCCAGCAGTGTAGGAGGACATGAAAGCTGCTCCTTGCAAAATGGTTTTGACTGATCCTAACACTTTTTTCAGCAACCAAACACATTTCTAGTGCTGAAAAACAAGGATCAGATTCAAAGTCATGGCAAGACCCTCACGGCAACTATTTTGTTGTTGTTTGCTCTTTAGCCTAAAACTTCTACTCCTTCCCTTTTTCCTCTCCTCTCTGCTCTTTTGAAGACGAATGCTGTGAGGAACAGAAAAAGACCTTCAGGATGGCAAAAGTATTTGGAAAAATATTTTTTAAAAAATCACAGCCCCCTATGAAGTTATCCTTGCACTACACTGGGGTCTTGCAGCAGATACACAGAATCACAAGAAACAGTGACCACAGATTTTATTTGGCTACTTTGCAATTCTACCTATTCAATTAAAAAAGAAAATGTTACAAAAATGTGCAATACCTTGCTCTTTGTTCAGCCAGATTAACAGTGCCCAGTAGCACAGAAATTTAAAGCAATTACCTGATCTCGAACTGGTGGACTCTTTTATCATTTGTGGTCATAAAGTTTCTGTGTCTTCCATGCACCATGAAAGTGCATCAAATGTTTAATAGGATTAAATAATTTTTTTTAATATCTGATGCTTCATGCATGCGTGAAAGAAACAATATAGAGAGCATTCCCAGGTATTTTTTCATGAAATATTTCTCAAAATCAGCTCAACAGAACATGGATAAACTTGTACCTTCCACATTCACAAATGTATTCTCACTTCCCATTTCCATTGCCTAGAGTGCATTTTTGCAATGGATCGTGAGGTTTTTGTTTTTACTGGTTATAATCTCTCCCTGGAGAAATACCAGTTTACCTATATGCTCAGTATTTCCCCAGATGCAGCATAAATGTGCTCCTGCAGACAAATTGCATACATATATCAGAGGGCAAAAATGGACCTTCTCTTGTGATCGAATCCCTTGTCTTTAATTTACGTGAGCATTTGATTCAGGACTTGTCTTTGCAGCTGAAATAGAAAACCAGTAAAACAATCTCCCAGGCTTTTGGAAGAGAGACAGAAATAATCTTATCTTTTTACAGTCCCTGCTGGTCTTTTTAGCAAGAATCTCCCAAGAATGCTCAGCTAGGAGTTACTTCAAGGAAATGACGCCCTTTATCATCACACTGACATGGAAAACATTTGGGAAGTGTGGTGATATTTTCATCAAGAATGTTATTGTAGGAGATTCTTTCGTTAAGAAATTGTGAATTAGCTTGTTTTCCTTGCTCAGATGCTGAGATTTTATTTATTTAAATCTGCCTTTAAAGCAGCTGTTAAAAAAACAATAGGACCACTCATCTAAATAAAATAATTTAATTAAAAAGTAAATCACTGCTGACACCAAAGTGTATTTAAAAGCAGCTGCAGTCAATAAGATGGTTGGATTTTAGTTCACAAAAATGAAAGGCATGCAGCCACATGGGACCAATAATGCTGTGTGATTTATTGTAGAGGAGTTGTGCAGAACAAAGCAGAAGAAATGTGGAACTGAAAGTAGAAAAAGAAACTGTAAATGTTTAAGGCTTTTTGTAAGGTCTTGTGGAGCCACAGGAAGCAGTGATAAGGGGAAGTCTTTGAGAAGGACTGATGCAATTGGGACTGGTCGGGAAGAGAGAGGCATTCAGAGCAGCTTAGAAATCCCTGCCCCTGGAAAAGGTACAAGGAACTACAGGTGAAACAAGTGGGAATAAAAAACCTTAATTACTTCTGAAGTCTGATCATATCTTATAAAGTGCTAAATTCAGATTCACCTGGTCATGCTTTTAGCAAGTAGTACCTTCTCCAAAAAGAGTCATAACTTTTGTATAATTCACTTATTTCAGAACTAAACTAACATTATTCATGAACAATATCTGCCCTTTCAAATGTTCTTGCCTGTTGCATAGAGCAATTCTGACTCAGAAAATGAATAATTGATAAGGTGTAAGCCTGTGAGCAATTGGGATCTTTTCAGATCTTTGAGCGAGAAAGAGATTTGCTTTCATTTCTAAAATGAGCAGAAAATTTTGGAGAAACTGAAGCTGGGTGGTTCAGAGCATTAAACCTTGGCTCAGTGGAAGTGGGTTTTGTTCCCAGAGTTTTCACAAATGTTTGTCTGACAGGAGGAAAGTCTATCGGAAGAGATAATTCTTAAAAATTCAGGTAATTCTAAAGTTTGAACACTGACTGTGTTCAATTCGTTAATCAACTGGGTGGTGGGGGAGAAAGACCAGGTAAGAGAGCAAGAACTGATCGTCAGCAGAGAGTACTGGACTTAATCTCCCAGACTTTGAAAATATGGAGTAGATTTTCCTGACCATCAGAATAGGTCTTACTGGAGACTGGTTTTTCTTTTTTCCTGGCTGTAGGATTTCTTTCTGGATCATATTCTGTCTTCTCTTTTATTTCATTTGCATAGTTCCTGTGACATATTATGTCCTCTGTTTGGATTTTGGCACAGCAACTAGCACTGTACAAAGTCTATTGGTGTGCAGAAAACTTAGTTTTGACATTAAGGCTGTCAAGACTGAATGGAGTAGCTAAAGGTCGCTTATTTTCTGACTGAGGTAGAGATGGATGAGGGTAAATTAATAGTTGGAAAGGATTTTTTTTTTTGAAGGTTGATTTTTTTTTTTCAAGCATAGATTATAATGCAATGAATCAAAGCAGGATGAGAGGTAGCAGGTGTCCAGCTTTGGGGATGGAACTGGGGGAAAGGAATTGTTCAAAATTTTCACTTCCCTTCCTTAGAAAAATGTCCTCATTTATAAGCCAGGTGCATATCAAAGGAGATCCATCTGTTCTTCAAAGCTGTGCTTGTTCAGGGTCTGGTTTACAGTGGGCCTTTTAGGTTGCTTTAACATGGGTTTTGGCTTTGTGAAAAGTGTGGTTTGAGCCATAGATTATCCTTATCTGTTTGTTAGTGTACACAAAATTAATGCAGTTAATGTGTTTCTCAGACAGCTTGATTGTGCTCGCTGGATTAATCAATGTTTTAACCACAAGTTCAATTGGTTGTGGATGGTGCCATGTTTGCATGCAGCTTCTTTGCTTTTCAGAAAGTGGAGAAACAAGTTATCCAGTGTAGGAGAGAAAGTTTGGTGTCCCCACCTTTACTTTTGGATTACCTGGTGTCACTTTTTACATCAGGGCAGGACAGTGTCATTGTCAGGCTTATTCTGGCAAGGCCTGTAGTGTCATCATGGTGCTGAGGTCAGTGCTGGAGTCTTGGCCATCAGACAGACAATGCTGTCAGGGTGCTTGGAAAAAAAGCTTTCTGAGCTGTAAGGGGTTTGTTTTTCCTGCTTACTTGTCTGTACTTTCTGTGCATGATGGAGCAAAAGATTTACAGGAGAGCTCTAGAGCTCTGTTATTTAAAAGCATTTTAATGTTCTTTGGGGCAAGGTGCCATGAAAATACAAAGTGCTATTAATTGGCTCACCAGGCTTGAGAGAACGTGGCAGCAATTGCATATTTTAATAGACTCTCACCATTTGCTGTGGTGAGACACCTCAGCAATTCTGCTGTGAGTGAACATTTCCTTCAGTTTATTTCAGTGTGCAACTGCAGTGTCAGGAGAGGCCAAAAAGGGACAACCCTGTGAATTTTGCGTGCTTTTGCCTTAGAAACATGAATGCTGAAAATGTTCATTCTGGTCAGCCCCAGGATGATGTGCTCTTAAAGTTACTCCAGCGGATAGAGTGCAAGCTCTGGCTTGGTAATAAGAGGTGGCATTTACCCTGCTTTGCTGCTCCAGTTATTAGCCACTTTGGAAGTTTGCCCTTCAATAAAATGGCTGTTCTCTTTAGACACTAATAAAAAGAAAACAACCTAATTTTATTTTAAGAGATAGCAAAGGATTTTAATAAAGTGGCCTGACACCTGGAACTAGGACTTCAGTGGGGACCAGTCTGGCCTGGTGCTTTTGTACAAATAAAGTGGTGAATGATGGTGGTGTTCAGTGTTCTCTGTTCTGGAAATCCCCTGGCAGGAGCCTGGTATGAGAGTGGACTTGAGGGAGAGAAAGTAAAAGATGAAGGGAGATAAATATCTGTACATAGTATCCCTGGTTTAAGAGAACTGAGCACAATTGTGATACTGTACAATCCTGATCACAGAGTTGCTAGAAAAGAGCTTATTGGAGACCTGAAGGAGTACAAATGATATGATCACAACACAAATATGCACTTTACTATGGGAATGAGAACTGCCAGGAGTCTATTTAATATGCAGACTAAAATTTTATTTTAGTCTAACTTTTTAGACTAAAAGTCTATTTAATATGTAGACTAAAATAGTCTATTTAATATGATTTATTTAATTACTGTGACTTTTTCGGGACTGAATCTGCCATGGAACATTCAAAATGCCTGTTTCACGGCATAAAAATGATTGTGTCATGATAACATGGTCAACAGCTAAGCTCTAAAATTTAAGCCTAACTTCAGAACATCAGCTTAAAAGATAAGCACATAAACAGGTCAGTGTATACACGATTTCAAAACAACCACGTGAAATAACAAAGGGTGCACCTCACAATAAGCATTTTCAGCAGTACACTGAGGCAACAGCCTTAAGGTGTGTCCCTACCAGTCAGTGGTATCTCACAACTAAAACCAAAATACTTATGTTTATCCTGACCTTGCTGCAGTGATTTCTCACTAAATTCTTCTTTTTAGAATTAATATTGTGAGTACAGTGCATAAATACCTTCTTTTGGAGTGCAAGCCTCTGTTCATGATCTTTAACTTAGAACTATTCGGATAATAACTACATAAGTGCTGCACTCAGCAATTTGATGTCCATGGGCTTTTCCAGAGCACTTTAGAGATGTTCCTTAAGACAAACACCTTTCTTCCTGTCTGGCTTATTACAGAGACAATCAACCATTTACATTTGGTTTCTAGAGGATGACATGTGGCATTGTAGCTACAGGGATTAACTCTTGGTGTTCTCTTCTGTTTTTGCTTTTCTAAACAAGCAAATAGAAACAAACAGCACTTTCTACAGAGGATTTATTGGCTCTTCCCTAGTACATTATTTATACCAAGTGTAGATGTCACTCTAGTGGCATCTCCTACAGTTTCTAACGCTGTAAGTATTATGTAATTCCTCTTTTAATGTTAATTCTACTCAGTGGGACCCACACATGTAAAGTGTAGTCATATTAACTGATCTAAAGACACCTGGACCTCTTTAAGCAACAAGTATTGTGGGCACCAGGTAGGGAGATAACCTTAATCTCACTTCCCACACTGTTCTGGGAGAACGGTTAGTGCTAAATAGCTTACAAATACAAGCAGACAAACCAAAAAACACCCAAAGACCAAAACAACCCCAAACAAAATACCATTTATCTCCTGTTTAACTACTGGAAAGCAAGAGAGAACCTTCACAGATGGATGACAACATTACCTACTCTCAGACCACTGAAATTTCTGAGAAGTGGAAAGGAAATTTTCAGGGTCGGTCTCAGTTTCTGGATTTCCCCCCATTGCTGTGGGTGGGGAAATGCACTTTTTGCAAGAGAGAAGCAACAATATTATCAAGGTTCAATGATAAATTGCTCCACTGGTTTAAC
Organism: Vireo altiloquus; assembly: GCA_013396875.1. Classification (NCBI taxonomy): domain Eukaryota; kingdom Metazoa; phylum Chordata; class Aves; order Passeriformes; family Vireonidae; genus Vireo; species Vireo altiloquus. Next base: position 14,766 of record VZRF01000398.1, read on the forward strand.
AAGGTCCACCTGAGTATATACTGCACCAAGGATGGGGTCAGACAAAACTGTCAGGGAGACACTCCCACTGGGCCATGGGGGTCAGAAAACACCCCCTTGAAAATCCTCACTGGGAAACAGGACAGGAGATTTCCTTCTCAGAGGAAAAACAAAAGCTCTGCGCTCCCCTGAAAGCCAATCCTGCCTGCAGGATGGGCAGAGCAGTCTCCTTCTCTGTCTGTCCGTCTGTCCTCTCTTACAGGGGTGCAGAAGCAAAGCTGAGGCAGGATTAAAGTCCACAGGCAGAATCAGGGCTGTCAGACTGGAGCTGCTCTCTGTGGAGGGCTGCAGAGGTAGTGTTAGGAGTCACACAGTGCAGACTGAGCTGCAAGGGGAAAGGAGTTGCAAGGAAAGGAGGTGGTAAAGGCAGCTGCTGACAGGAAAAACGGCATCACCTCCACTTCTCTGACATCCCTCTTAAAACCCTGCTCTCCTAAATCCTGGCAGAGATTGAGGTGACTTTATCCCACATGCCAGGCACAGGTGTTTTGGTCATTAAACTCTGAGACAGGTTAATGTCAAAGCATAAACCGTGAGGCTGCACCATGCCAGAGGAAGAGCCCACAGAGCAGTGTCCTGTCACAGCACTGCTGAACGAGTTGGGGGTGGGAAGAGATGTAAAGTTGATTTCCTGAAAGGAATACTGCTTTCCAGATTACAGAAAACATAATTCATGGTAGGACCCTCAAATCCTTCATTGGTAAAAAGCTATATTTCTGGTCGAGTTTTTTGGTGGGTTTGATTTGGGTTTTTTTTCAGAAGAAATGGCAAAGGGTGGCTTAGACACAATATCTTTACTGAAGGGAAATTAAGCTGTTGTGATTGCATCTGTACAGCAGCTATAGCACATTTAGAAAATTTTATTGTACATTTTGAATGGAAAAGACCTCCTGCATTGATCTGTCAAAGTGCTATGACGGGTCAGGAAAGCTCACCCTCTGAGCTAATTTGCTGGTCTTATTTAAAATCCCTTGCTATTAGCCAAATAAGTATTTCTCCCCTGTTCAAGCTCCTACCTTTGGCTAATGTGTGAGCAAAGCATCAGGAAGAATAATTGTGACACCTGGAGTCTCATTGCCAGCATTTTCCAGACAAGAGAATTGTTCTGTGCCCCCGTTCCCTGGGCTGTTTCTCAGAGCAGACCCAGCCTTCTCCTGAGGTTTCCTGCTGATATTTAAGCAGTTGAGACTCACTTATTCCTAGCATGCCCAAGAGCCTGTCTCAGTGCTTCCATCCCTGACTGTTTTGAAACTATTTCAAGGAGCCTGAGCAAAAAATGCTCTAGTTACCTGAATATGAATCTGATGAATGAACCTAGTTTTATCACTAAAACCAGGTTTTTTTGTCATATTTAAACCAATTTTATCATTATCTCCAGTGAAAGCAGGTTTTGTGTTGCCACTCAGTTGCATACAGCTGCTTTATTGCACACAGATTCTGTTGGATTGTTGTCTGGCATTCTCCTCCCCATTTCTTTTCTGGTGTCTAATGTTTTGAGAGTTTAAAATAGCAGTAGCTTTATGGCACTTAGGTTTAAAGGCAAGTTTACTCTAAAGGATCGATGGAATTGGGAAAGCTAAGACAGGAGGAGGTCAAAAGGGTGAGTGTCGGATAAACCTATTAAGCAGAGGGTGGGAGTTGCACCACTTAAGGTCAGCTTCAAAATCTAGTTTGATCCCCTACTACTCTAAAAAGTAGCCATTGTGAACTGTAGTAAAAAGATTTTCCCTTGGGTTTGGCGAAGTAATTTAGGATCTCAAAATGTTTCCGTAGTCCTAGAGACAGCAAAGCATTTGATGTAGGATGAAGCAAATTGTGCAGTGGAAAATCAACATGCAATCAAGAAGTGGATTCCTGCGGGAGACTCTTTTCCAAGGAATCTGCTCAGGCAGAGAAAATGAGAGCTCAGATCCTCAGAGCATACCTAGGCCTCATTAACACACACTGCTAAGCTTTATACCATGCAAAACATGCATTACTGCCTTATTGGGAACACCCTGGATTATGTAACTGCACCTTCATGGAAATAAACCAGCGCATCTGATTTTCAATGTTGCCATTAGCAACAGCTCTGTTATCAATTTCAGCCTACATTCACCTCCTGAAACCTCCACCTCAGTGAAAGGAAGCCCTGAGGGACAGGTAATGCAGAAGGTTGTTAATGCAAAGTGAATCAGTGCTTTTGGCATATATACTCAAATTAATGAACACACTTCTTTTTGCATCCCACCCTAGTAATTTTTTTTAAAGGCAGGAATTCCTATAATTCCTATAATATCCTTAGAAAGCTTATTTTAAAACACACAACGTCAGCTAACATCTGTGCAATCACCATCCTGAAATGGTGAAGCTTTAACACATATTTCCATATTTTCTGGGAAATGTGGACAATATCCACATTTGGAGAAAATTTTCAGCCTGACAGAGAGGTTTTTCTCTGTAAAAGTGAACACAAAATTGCTAAGTATCCAATTCAGGAAAGATTTCCTGTACAGCACAGCAGTTAAACTGGGACTGTCTGAGATGCTGGGATGTTTTCAGGGAGTAGCAATTCAGAAATGGATTTAGATGCCCATCTTTCCTTCTGTTTTTATTCAGTTTCACCCCAGCAGTATTTCTTTATCTATCTCAAGCACAAAATTGTGTTTAGTAATTGATTGGTTATTATTAAAACCTGGAAATTCCCTCAGACTTTCATAATTGGTGAACTGAAAAACCCAGATTTTGTGTTCCCTGAAATGGCATTACCTATTTTTCAAAGAAAATAAACAAGACTTTTTAATTAAAGAAATGGCTATTCGTACAGAGAAATATTGAATTTTTAGGTATTATGATCAAATAATGAATTCCATTCAGGCATGTTTATATATCTTATGTGTGGTTTTCTCAGCTTCCACAAAATTGCTGTCATAAACATAGAGAAGTCAAATGGACAAAAACAATCTTGGTATAATTCCACTGGCTGAAATGCATTTTTGCTGTTGTTTATGATAATTGCAAGCCTGTGCTACTGGCTTTAAGTATAATCTGCCTGAATCTAAGTCACTCATAACTTAAACAGAATTTAGTTGTCATTGAATGATAAAAATAAGCCTTTGTCTTTAATTATGGGCTTTTTTCCCTCTCAAATGAGGCAATTGTGACTAAAAGCTTAAGCATTTTCAAAAATGCTCTTTTTTTAAGAACTGGAAAAAAACATTTGTACATACTTTCCTAAAAACATCTCTGCATGTTGAACTGCATCTTATCACTGCTTTTATCACAGAGATATTTTGTTACCAGAGAAAAGACACCTACTTCCTTTTGCTTTTAAAGTTTTACAGATTTCAGTAATGAGCCTGCATCACTGTCTCTTTTCATTCAAATACAAATGCAAAACCGGGGTAGGCAAGATTTCTACAGATTTTATCAACAGGAGAAAACATGCCATACTTTGAGTAATTTACCATGGAAGTCCATAATTTGTTGAGCATTAATTAATCAGGTATTTTGCATTAGATAACACTTTAAAGGCAAGATTGGGTTTTTGTTCTTCCCTGTGATTTCTGTGTGTCTGCACACAGTGGAGGTGGAATGAGGACAGTTTATAGTAATCATAGAAGACTGATCAGATTTTAAGAGCACCCAACTATCCAACCAAAGCACTACATCATTCTAATTTTTATAGCATTTTGTTCCCCACAGAACTGTGCAATACACTTTTTCATGCTCACTTTATCTCTTTCTCCTTTAATAACAAATTATTTTTGAGGGGAAGGATGATCCTGCAGGGGAAGATGCTATCTTACAACTCAAATATGTAGGTTTGTTTCCAGAAGACATTCAATTCATCATCTGGGAACTGAAGATAATGTTGCTTTTTCTACTTTTTAAGAGTCTTGTGAAAATGAATCCACTGTGGATAGAAAGGCATTCAGATAGTGTGAGGAGTGCTGTGGAAGGAATTAAATGTTCTCTGTTCTAAAACAATGGAATGAATGCCAAGCAGCAGCAGTGTGAGATGGGTGAAATTAAGCTCTGGCCCACACCAGGTGTTTTTCATTCCCACAGTTCATTGACTCTGATTTTGATGTCAGATAACACAGTAATTTGCTTAGCTGAACCAAATCATATCATTACCACAAAGTGCTAAGTGATCCGCACAGTGATAGTTTCTAACATTATTTGGCACACCTGAAATAAAAATAGTAATAAAACTTATAAAAATAGCTTGGAAATAGTACGAAATAGATGCTAATCATCTTGGTTACCAAAAAGTAGGAGGACCACATGGAATAACTTACATGGCTTTCTACATCCTACTAATCTCTCTTTTATTCCAAAGGTATTCAGATCATACTTAAAACTTTTGCTGAAAGCTTTCATTACTTTTTAATGGATGTTACCCTTCAAACATGTTGTTTTAAGTCCCCTTGGTTGAGAAAGACTTCAAATCAAATCCTGTCTTTAATTCTTCCTTTTTGAGCGGTGTCCCACTTTCTGTTCTTGAAGTGAGGAAACGTTTTTAATCTTTTGTAGCTGCACAATAAAAGGTTTTAACTTAGCAATGGTTTTCTACCACAGGGTTCTGTGTGCTGTCATTTAATTACTTTATTCTGCATGAGCATTCATTTGTACATTGCAGGAACAAATGGATGTAGAGCAAAGGATTAATTTTTACCTACTTCAGAGTACCAGTAAGGCTGTCAGTATCTGTATGACATTATCAACCTTTTAAAATCATGCTAGTAGGACTTTTTGGAGAACATTACTTCCACAGGGAACAGCTATCAAGTCAAACACCCCCAGTTTTAACACCAGTGTAGAATGTGGATGTGGGGAAAATGAGAGTTGTTTGCTATTTTTTGCATGTCTTAATTTAGGCCACAGTCCAAATTAAATCGAAGTTAATATAGAAACCACTGTGGCTTCACTGAAGCTAGTTTTAAGCATGCAGAGGAGCCATCCTACTTCAAATGGAAGCTGGAATCCTGTAAATGTACTAATAACTGAAATTGGAGAAGGAGCTTCAAGAGAAATGCTTTATACCATGTTTTGTCAGTGATTGTGTCTAACCACACTTGAGGGATTCTCATCAGCTCCAAGAGAGAGCATTGGTGCCCTTCCCCTTAACTTCTGGCAGTGTGGCATTTTGACACTCCATCATTTTGCAAACGATCTCCTTTTCTTTGCCGAAGAGTTTCATTACTTGTGAATCATTGCCTCCAAGACAAATACAAAACTGATGACAAGACAGCTTGCAACATACCACAGTGAAACATACTAGTTCTCTTTTCCATATTTTGATGGAAATTTGAGATTTTGGTTGCTTAAAGTACTTTAATTAAAACAAAACTTTAGGGATATGAAGAGTAAAGTGGGTACAAATGTAGGACAGCAAGAACTAAGAAAATGTTAACAAAATTATAGTTTTATTATATTAAAAAATGTGGGGTTTTTTTCTCTACTGTAAAGTCTGTGCAGTTGGGTTATTCAAGGCAGTTGGGTTACATCAGCTGGTTATTTATTATTATTTTGTGGGTTTCTCTTCAGGCATTTCATAGCCTCTCAGCTTCTACCATCTGCCAATAATTAGAGCTAATGGGATTGGCCAGCAAATCCAAGCACAGTATCTTTTCCATAGATTGCTCTCTACCCACAGATTGTTCACAAGGCTGTGAATTCCTGGACAACATACGTTTCCCTGGGCTGTTTAAATTTTTCATGTTTATCTTCAAAAATTGGGGGTCAGTTGGAGAGTCTGGAGGCAGAGGAAGGTCACTGCTGCCCGGAGGAACTCCCCAGCCTGGCGATCCTGCAGGAGGCTGGCGAGATGCAGGACAGTGGCAACACATGTGGCAAACGGGGCCAGGATGTCTCAGCCTGGCAGCCAGAGCTCCCTGGAATTGTTGGAGATGTGTGTGATAGACACACCTGCATGATTAGAATATCAGTCTGGAATAGTAGTGATTTAAGTCAAGTTGTATCTTAATCCTATGGAATTGTCAAAGAGCTCTAGGTATGAAAAATATGTATTTTCATTCCAGGCTCAACAGAACACTGGATTCTGGTGTTTGGGTTTGTTTTTTTTTCAATTTTGATTCAGGAGGTGTCCATGAATACAGTGTTTGCATTGGAATTTTTGCCTTCTTTAAAACTTCAGGGATGTCTGAGTGCACCGTACACTGTTCCTTATTTCCTTCCCTCTGCACTTACTACCGAGCTATTAGTCATTGCTCTCCCACTCTTGGTACGCATTTTTAATTCAAATAACATGTGCTGAAATGCTTTCAGACACGACTGATTTTGATACTAGAGACATAATTACTACCTGCTATTAGGTAAGCAGTGTATTACTTATAATAAACATAACCATCTCTGCTCATGACAGACTTTGGTTGGGATGTAAAATGCAGAGTTAATAATTTTGACTGCAAATCTCTTCTCAAGGCAAGTAAATGAAGACATACCTGCTTTAGGATATTGAAACAAGGAAAATTAAAAATGAGGGCAAAGACAGACAGTGTCATTTAACTCCAAGCCTTTAACTTCATTCATTTAATCAGTTTGTTTTTAAACCACTTGGCGTGCAAAACTGTCTCTCCTACTTTCGAAAGCATGGAGGTGGGAGGAAGGCTCCCCAAGATGAACCTGGATGTGATGAATCTCTCCTGTATGGATCAGGCAGGCTGGGAGGGAATGTTGGGCTGGTGCTGCTCACCCAGGGTGTGCCTGACCCCGAGGATCTGCCTGCTGGCACAGCCCTGCTGCCTGCTGTTTGACTGCTCCCTGTCATCACAAAGTTCTCTTTTTTCTAACCGTATCAGTAGTGTGGGAGCTTGGTAAAGTATCTTTATACTTACTTGCCTTTGTAGAGTTGGATTTTCAGCTGTCTTAGCTCAGGACACTTCATGTAGTATGGGATTTTTCCAGGCATCTGGATTTATAAAAGTGATTTCCAAAAAGTGGCTTTTCCAGCCACTCAGGTTAAGGGAGAAGTCATGAGATTGAAAGCCTCACGTGTTACAGAGAGGGCAAATCAGCTCTGTAATAACCTTGCTTTGGTAAAAAGAGGGAATCAGAAAATATTGAGAGAGGTAGAAACAACCAGTGAAATCTGTGAGCTGGGGTGTGTATGGACTAGGGCTAGACTAGAACTACTGCTATCAAGCAAGAAATGACACGGTTATCACTAAACTGAAGGGTCAGCTCTGCTGGAAGTGCCAATTACTGGAAATATATGAAGTGGGTTTCTTGGTCTAATTGGGAAATATTTTTAAAAGACAGTAGAAATCATGGGAGTGATTTGGGAACTTTGTGTCCCTCCAGGTGAATTACTGGTGTGGATTCCTAAGGGAGACAGGGAAAATGCTTCTAAAGAAGTATGATAAATGTCCTTTGGGCAACAGGGCCTTGTTAATGGTCTCCTGCCTTTGTCCTGAGTTTATCTTAGCAATATAAAGTTTAAAAGTGCTGATGCAAGGATTACAACAGACTTTAGGAAACAATCTTTGTGCACTGAGGCCTTCCACAGGTGGCTGCTACATCTCACCCTGGAATTTTCACATGCACAAATGGAGAGCAAAGAGAACATGCTGTCAATGCAGTGCATCCACCATGGAGCCTCTACATCCTTCCATACTTCCTTACATATGTAAGGATAATAAATAATATATACCTGCTCTCTGGGTGTGCTAGGTTGCCTGATACAGTTTTTATCTGTAGATTTGTAATGTACTCAGAGCAATTTTTCTGTCCTTGCTTTGTATCAACCTGGTGAATCCCTGGTGGAAGCTTTCCCTCAGCTCATGATGGGAAACCACCAAATTGCAAACTGCTGGTGGAGTTTAAAGCTTGTAGTCACAGTTTGATTGAGTGCCTTTTACTTTCTTCTGCTGTTAGACATATTGCTCTTGTTGTAAAAATGTCCTTTGTCTCTTTCACAGAGCGATGAGGTTTTAACAGTCATCAAGGCCAAAGCACAGTGGCCAGCCTGGCAACCTCTAAATGTGTAAGTAAGTAGGGAATTGTCTGTCTCAAGAGCTCTGTGTTGTGTGTTGGCTAATGGGCTGCTCTAACCATTCACTCTGGTACAGAAACAATCAGAAAATTTGTTGATAGATGAGTTTTTCAACTTTTTTTTTTTTGTGTGTGGGTGGTGGTGGGTGTTTGTTTGGTTCATTGTTTTGGTTTTTGGTTTTTTCCAAAATCTGCTCCTCTCTTTCTTTGCTTTATAGCATCTCTTCTTTTTTTACAAGCTTTGGCTGGACAACTGTTGCGGCAGGACTGTTTCATGGAGTTTGTACCCTCCCCACATAAAGAGAGATATTTATTCAATGCTTTCTCAAATATGTTATGCTGTTCTGCCTGTAGTAGCAGCAGTTTTTGGCATCCTGTCTCAATGCACTGATGCATCCACCAATTCATCCACCAAGAAAACGAAACAAAGGACTAATTCTTTAAAGTGCCAATCTGAAACACTCCGTGATGGCCTCATGATCCTGGTGGTGCTGTAACATAGCCATGGCTGCTTCACCAAGTGAGGCAGAGATTTACTTCCCAGGATCCTGACTCTGGGCTCTCTGGCACTCAGTAGAAAAGAGGAGAAAACTCCTCTTTCAGGATGCCCTAGAATTTCCTGGTGGCCCTTCAGGGGAGGTGGGGGAGGTGTTGGGGTAGGGGTGGTGATTCCTGAATAACTTATCTGCACTTGGCCCAAAGTTCACACTCATTATCCAAGCCCAAATGAGTGAGACGTCTACAAGTGACTAAAGATGAGAACCCAGCAGAAGGGGTCACCCTATTAGCTGGCAGTAAATTAAGTCCTTGGAAAAGCAGGGCAATTAGTTTACTGCAAGACTGAACAGAACAGATAGTCCTGTTTCCTGGAAGCAGTTAGTGAAACACTGTGTGTGATTTTGTCATCTATATTTCAAAAAGTATATGAAAACTTGAAGGTTAGTTAAAAAAAATAAACAACAACAAACCTGCAAAAGAGTTCAGTTTGCAGAAAACATCCCCTACCCTAAAGGGGCTTAGAAATTCTTAAGCAGCTTAGGATTTAAGCTATTCACTTCATCCTTTCCCCTCTGCAAAAAAGAAAAAAAAGAAAAAAAGAAAAAAAAAGGTTAGGAGGTGAACTCAGTTTAAATAGTGAAAAGATTTCTGGTAGCTGATCCCTCTTTAATCTAGCAAAAATAAACCCGACAAACAAACAAAAAAAGAAAGTCAAAACCAAAGTATCAAAGTATGAAATCCCTCCTATCATGGAAGCTAAGGAAATTAATGAAAAGGAATGGTTTGGGAAAAGACTTTACCACTGTGACTAACCTTGAGAGCAGCTTACCTGAGCATGAGATGGATTTTCCATTCCTGGAGTATACTTCAACACTGAGACAGAATTGTAGGCTCTGCACTGGAACTGCAGGTTAGGGTTTTTTGGCCTGTGTAACACAAGAAGTGACAGTAATGGCAGCCCTTATTTATGGTTTTATCCTGGAAGTTTCCAGGAGTTGGATTTGGTAGTGTTTGCCATGCAGTAGCTGTGCACAGCACTTTTTTCTTGCTGCCTTCTTTCCATTCACTCCCAACTGAGACTTTAAAATGGAAACTTTTGTTGACTTCTCTGTTGTGCTCTGATGAGTGCTCAATCTGAAACAAGCCATTCATCTTTTCACCCCAGTTCCAGTCACTTTCCCAAAGCAACACTTAGGTCTGATGTTTCTGTTATCAGAGTGAACAATGACACCTGGAGCTGGCGGCTGTGAGTGCTTGGGAGGCTTTGGCATCGACAGGAGTGCAGCTCTGTACTCTGTTCACAGAAAGGTGGAGACAGGATCCTCTGCTCCAAAGTCCCTTTACATCATCTTGAATATATTCTGCCACAAAAGGGATTGCTAATTGAAGTGTGTTGCCTCGATCACAGTCCCTAGTTTCATACAGCCCTGAGAAAATTCACAAAATGTGAGTGTGAACAACTTCAGAGGCTTTCTAAGGCATGTTCTTTCACAGACATGCCTGCAAATGTGTTTGCAACATCCTCCACATGTTGACTGTTTTTCCAGTGAATTCTTACCTTTTCTAGATGGCAGTTCTCACCTTTCAGTAACATCAAAAATAATAAGTCTCACTACTTTTGCTTTCAAGTGCTCTGCAGGGGTTCCCCTAACCCTTCACTTTACAGGTAGTGTTTGACTTTCGGCTTTTTAAGCAATATTTTTCTTATCATATTTTGGCATGGTGTCCTGCTTTTTGGTTCCACTTAAAAATATGATCTAAGCTTCCCAAGAAGACAAAATGTTCAATATCCTTTAACTGTAGTTAATTTCCCATTTTCTATAATAGGTTGTCCTTCTTGGAATTTAGATTAGAGCTGTGCATGTATTGGATAATGACTCCACAGGATAAACATTTTGCCTATAATTATGCATAGCACAACCATCTTAGTAATCAAGAACTGACTAAAAGTCATGCCTATTGGGTTTTTTTGCATAATCCTTGTATGTAGTGGATAAAAGGCGTGATAGTAGTGCCAAAGTGGCGTTACAATAAGCCCAACATAAAAAACCTTGCCAAGTGTGCTTCTCAACAATTATAAAATGCGTGATACTAATGTTTTTGTGGAGGTGTGAAGTGTCAAAAGTTGGAAAATTCAGCTTGCTCTCACTTCAGATTTTACCTCACGATTCCAACCTGCCCCTGGGGCTGTGGTCTCCTCTCCCAGCTCCCCCAAGGAGCGAGGGACACTGCAGCACCTCCTCTCCTTACGGAGTTCTTGCTGCCCCTTTAGCTGGTGCTGAGCCCTGCTGTTCCCACTCTGGTCACCCACAGGAACGTGGGAGGAAGGTCTTGGCTGGGCACCTCTCAGGGATTCATCACAGAGCTAAATGGCCTTTCCTGTTCCCCGTCAGGGAGGCTGTGACTCCCGAGGCCAGTCACACCTCATTAAGAGAGGTTCCAGCTCTGTAGATACTGAGGGCATGAAGTGAGAAAGTCTGTGTCTAAATCGGACCAGGGTGCCAAAAGCCTTTAGTTCATGACACCAGAGATAAGGAGGGAAATATAATTGGGAGTTTTTCTTCTGCCAATGGCAAAGTGCAGATCCAAGTGGGCATGAAGTGTCTCCCCAGGGAGAGTTATTTAGCCTCAGATAGGAGTTCAGACACAAGAAATGACAGTAGGGACTGAGACAAGCTGTCAGCCCTAAGCAGGGAAGGATGCAATGACAGCAAGTAATTCTCAGAAACGCTTTCTGTTAATTACAATTTAGCATATTGTCATCTCCCAGTGCGATATAATGTGGAAACAACACCCTGCCAAACTTCACTGTCTGTTTTTTATCGATCCTCTCCTCAGTTCCTATATGTGCCTGCTTTTTGTCACTGTTTTCCATTTTTATTTTTCTTCCTATCACTCATCTTCATTATCCTTAATTCAGTTTCTTAATTCAGGGCACCAACATGCAGAAAACTCTCCTGAGTTTTTCCATGTAGGAGACAGCTTTGGGTGATATTTATGAACCAGTTTTATGGTTGCCTAACTGAAAGAGCATCGCTGGTAGCATGAGAAGGATGAGTGCCAGACCGAGTAATAAAACATTTTGCTGTTGCTTATATTTGAATTACCAAGTCGTGTGTCTGAAATTCTGACTTTAAAGTAGTTGCAGAGAGTGCATTCTTCCTTGAGCACACTGGTATCAGTCTACAGCATGCTGTCAAATCAAAGTAGTTTTTCTTATCTTTCTTGTATAAACAAGTGCAAAGCTCATTGCTCCCTTCCTCACAGCCATGTTTCAGGCAGAGTCAAATTTTATTTTCATACCCAGCTGCAAATCATTGGCCTTTGGCAGTATGGAGGATAAAATACATCAAAACCAGATAGTACCACTGGCATCCAAATCTGAATCTGGCACCTTTAAAATAAACAAGCCATGACAGAAAAATTTGGGATAAGGAAGGCAAGACTTTTAAAGTTAACATGCATCAAATTCACTGGGAGCTAGTACCTTTTTAAATTTTTCCTTGAATTCCCTTTCACAAAATATATGCCAACTTTTTTTTTTTTTTTCTGGGTCTACTTGTTATTCTTTTATTCCTTTTATTTCAAATCTGGACATCACTATTGAGACACAAGAGGAGACGTAGTTGGATTGTAATTCTTGTGTCTAATCACACTTTTGTATTCCCTGTAAACCAGGGAAACACATAGCCCTGTGCAACACTGTGGAATCTGAAATTCCATGTTCATGTACGGCCTACCACTGATAAATACAAACATGGATCCCATACAGGATGGAAATTTTTCTCCCAGATGTAAATTTAAAGTTTAGTAGGTCAACCAATAGAAAATATGTTTCAATGCAAAAATTCAAGGTATTTTATCTTGGTAAACAGCATGGTGAGAGTACCTGACATTTAAAATGTTAGCTTTTTCTGAAGTACACACAAGAATTTTCTTACTTCTCTCTCATTTTATTTTTTTTCTTTGATGCAAAAACTCTTTTTCTTTCCAACCTTTTTACTTTTCCATTGCCTTTCCATTCTTAGTTACGACTGGTGTACCCTGAAGTGAGGAGTTATTCTTCACTATAATTCTGAACTATCTGAAGTTTAGAAAATGATTCTTTCCTTCCTTGTGGTCTCTCCTGTTTCCACCTTTCTGTGCTGTCTGTGTGAGCAGCCATAGTCCTGGGGTTTCCTGGTGCCTTGGGGCTGTGCCCAAATTTTCTCTTTTTCTCCTCCATTTAAGCAGCTATTTTCCATTTATTTTGAGATTACCTCAAATAGAGGTAACAAGAGAACGCTCCAATAAAGGACTTGTGAAGCTTAGAAGAAAAGGAGATCTACTCCTTTACAATTCCCATGGATGGAAGTATTTAGTCCAAAGTTTATAAGTTAGTATGATTCCCTCATTATCCCCTAAAATTATCCTATCAGCCTCTTTCCATTTCAAGTTTTGCATACCTTTGGTATCTTTTCTCTGGCTACAAAGAGTTTAGGGCTGTTTCTCCTGGCTTGCATGGAGGAGATCAGAAAATGGGACAGCATATTCCCAAGTATGGGGTTTTAGCATTTTTTAGATAACGTGACTGAAACTGTTCCAGAAATCAAAGAGTAATCTATAAAAAGTCGATGAGAAAAGAAAAACTGTTCTGATCCAAAATAAGTCTGAGTTGACAAACCATACAAGCTGGAGGGAAAAGTGCTGACATACTCAGTTGAATTTTCCTTCCTTTATTCCTGAATAAAATCTCTTTCAATCTTCCAAAATTCTTCAGTCATAACTTCACAAAAAAAGTTCAGCATACATTTTGATCCTGCGGTGGATTTGCTCTGATCAATTAGTTTCCATTACAGCATTTGGGAATTGAAAGCCAGGCCACAGATGTGTCTATTTGAGGTTTCTGTGTTGGTTTGCTTCATGTTTTATTTTTATTTTACATTAATTTTTAACTTTTGCCCTTTTTTTCTTACTTTACAGTAAATTACTGATGTTCCTGTGCCCATAAAACTTTTCTTCCTTAAAACAGCCTCCACATTTAGATCACGGAATGATGTGATGCTGTTAGATGTTGTTAGATAGAGAACGTCCTCATTCAGAAATCAAATTCCTTTCTCTCTTCTGAAATGTGAGAAAATAACTCCATCTTCTAGTATTATTCCTCATTGTTAAACAGCTCAATTTATTGTGGCTGTAAATACCTAATTCACAGCCCTTCAGTTCCTGAGGTGTTTGCATACTTAAACAGTTCTGAGTGACATTACTATATGCATAAAAAAAAACAACCAACAACCCCATGTTTTCATAAGGATGAGCAGACCTCTCTTAGGCAACAGATTGCAACTAAACCATATCAAAACTCCCATATTTTAGTGTTTTCCCTGCCTGTTTAATCAGTAAAGTCCTGATCTTCAAGCATAACTTTTAAGTCAGCCACACAGGCATATGCTGAGCAGAATATAGGATATCTGAAATAGGATATCACGCCGTGGACTGGAAATGTCTGGGTTTGGTTCTGCTTTCCCCTGATGAGATTTGAATGCTGACACCTCCCTCTGAATGTAAAATTCAAACCAGCAGCCACTATCACACAACACATTCTTCCAGCTCAAGCCTCGCTGTTTTGCATGGAATAATTGAATAATTATTAGCCAGAGAAAGAAAGCAATCACTAGGATTTTCCCCTTAAGAAAAGGGAGGAGAGACAGCAGAGTTTTCTGAAGGGAATTAATCTCTAAAATGTTTGGCAAACAGTGAGGTAACAACTTTGTAAGATGGGGAGGAGGGTATGTGTGGAATGGGCACAGATCAGCTGCATGTTCTCATTAATTAGCAAATTAATTAATTAATAATCAATGGATTTTCCCCTTCCCAGGCTGCCTGGAAAGAGAGACTGTTCCTGGAGAACAGAAATGTCTTGCTCTATTTCCAGGTTTTTAGCTGTTTTTTTCTTTTTTAACACCTCTACAGTACTTAAAACAGAATACATGAATTAGGTAAATTTGAGAACACTTGAATTTGTCTCCTTTTTTTGACTGTTATTTACTGAATTCAATTTATAACTCACAAAGTTGCTGTTCAACCAAAGATGCACTTTTAAAGTAAATCATAATTTACTTACATCTGGCTGAAATTGATTTTCGACTTTGAACTTGCTTCATTCCTTTGCACTGAAAATAGGAGAAAATTACAACATTTGCATTAAATTCAAAATAAATGGAGTAGTTCTTTAGAATCCAAATTTCAAGTAGACATTTCTTTTCATGATGTCCTATAAAATAAATATGTTGTTTGAGGTATCTGTTTTAAGATTTTCAGAAAATCTGATAGTATTAATCTTATTTTTCAGGATTTATGTAGTCGATCTGTATATCTGTCTCTCTGCAGAATTAGAGAAATTAATTTGCCTATTCATCCCTGTGACTTGTCTATTTCTCTCTAAGCTGCATATATGGATACAATACATGCACATAAGCCACAACAAAAACTGTCATTTTTCTTTTAATAAGACCTATATTAAAAAATATTTATAGTCTGTAATCAAAATCAGTATCTTGTTGTGCTGCTTGCATTTGGAGTGATTTGTTTTGGAGAGATTAATGTGGACACTGTTGGAGGAGAAAGAAACAGATGTACAGAGTGGATTTGTGGCCTTGATCAGTGATTTTACTGGAGGAAAAAATATTTTTCTATCTCTCTGTTTAATTGGTGCCTCAGATTTTGGTAAAACCAAGCTGCTTATTCCCTTGTATCATGTTTTAATTTTGAGACAGTTATTATAAACTGTCACTTATTAATAACTGCAGTCATTATAAATGCCAAGGTTGAAATAATTGCACAGTTTAAGCCAGTTACATTTTTTAAGGCATGTCAGATGGTGCTGATATGTGCTGGAATCACATGGCAGCAGCCCAGGTCTGAGCCAACTGAGCCAGGCAGGACAAAAAGAGCAGAGAAGGTGTCAGTGTGCAGCCTCAGACCAGGTTTGTCCCCAGCACAAACTCACACCAACCCCTCTGCTGCCAAATCTTGCCTCTGCTGCTGCTTGAGTGCACCAAAACGAAAGCAACTTTGCTGCCTCCTACATGTACCTTAAGTGACCTTCCCATAGAGCTGCTTTCAGTTTCTGTAGGGAATGCTACACTTTTTGTGGGGCCAGAAAGTGTTTGTTCAGAGCCTGGACTGTTGGTTTAGGCGTTTGGGAATTCCACACCTCACAGGAGGGTTCATTTTGTTGTGTCAATAGGACATGAACACACCCAGGGATGCTCTGGGCCAGCTCCTGTCTCACTTCTTGGCCCGGTGTGGACACACCAACACCCCAAACCCAAATAGAAATCCTCCCTCTGCTTTCCTCTGGAGCCAAAGGTTTGCTGTGTCTCACTCAGAATCCCAGGGGCAGCGCTGAGTGCTGGTCTTTGCTAAATTTTAATCAGCATTGAGAAGGGAAGATTCAAATCAATGCACCTTTCAGCTTTGATAACAGAGAGGCTTTAGATGAAAAATAATGAAACACCCAGAGCTCTGCAGACTGGAGACCTGACAGAGTCTGTAAGTTAATTCAGTGAATTAGTCTTCATAGAACATCTTATTAAGGGTTGATAGAAATATTCACAAGTACCACACCAAATTCCTCAGATCCGGGAAACTAAAATTCATTGAAAAATTTCTACCAGTTCCTATCCCTCCAGTTAAAATACTTGAAATTGTACCTTTAATTGTTTTAAAATTAGAGTTTAGTTTTGCACTAGGTGAGTAAATTCAGAGGTTGATTGCTTATTTTCAGTTGATGTAACTCTTGTCCTGCCCCATTAAGAGGGGTGAAATTATTTCCTGGCTTGCCATGCAATAAATAAGTAGCTGTCCATAAATAGGTGATATTGGGATCAGAATGTAATTTATAAAAATGTACAATAGGAACGAGTAAATTATTCTGTTGCTCAATTAATCAAGCTCAGACTAACCAACTGAGATTTAAAAAAAACCCAACAGAATCCCACATTTGAACATGCACACTTGTGGTTGGGTTTAAATGGCATTCAGAAGGGCAGAATACAGATGTACTGCAATTAACCAGCTGTAATGGGCATTGTCTACATTTTATTTGTTGCTGTCTCCAAAGGGATAAGGAAAGCTCATGTCATAGTCCTTTAATCATCTCTGCGCTGGATGTCATTAATATTTGGTTATACAAATTGCTTATAAACACAGTTCCACCTAATGATTTGAAAAATAAACCATGCATGGATAATTTTTTCTTGTGTGACTGAGAGTCAACAGAGAGCTCTATAGAAATAAGGAAGATTATTTTTTATTGCTCCTTCTTATATTCCTTATAATGCTTGTTTTTCATGCATACTTGTTAGACATTCTCTCCTAGGTGAATACTGCCTTTGTCTGGCTTCTACTTCCTTTGTACCTTTAAAATAGCAAAGTTTGTGCATTTTCTTGCCTTCCAAATTTTTATGTCCTTCCATAGCTGAATTTAACCCATTGAACACCTTATGGTATGCTTGTGGTGCGTTACCTTCAAGTTTCTCTCAATAAAAAAAGTAACTTTTTTTAAAAGCTTTTTTAAAGCTAACCCAAGTTACAAAGCAACAGCATCACTCCATAGTGTAAAGTGGGCAGCATGAACAGCTCAGAAACAGTAACTGCTTTAAAATTAAAATATAAATACAACGCTAAGGTAGAGCCCCACTATTGCCTGAAGCGACCTTTAATGAACTTTTAGGGATTCTCAGGGGCATAAATAGCTTATGTTGTTAATTGCAGCTAATAGCTTGCAACAGCAAAAGGTCTCTGACCACAGTGATGAGAACATTACTTGGCACATGGATGGGAAGTCAGCCAAAAGCCCCAAACCAGTCATTGCCTTTAGAGCAGCAACCTCACAGTGCCTGAGCAACTCTGCATTCACAATTACATCGTTCCCATCAGCAGCAGCTGCATCTAGGGAAGCAAAACTTCCAGCAAAGAAATAATGACATTTGCACAAGCCCATCTCATTGACAGCAAGTCATCATGAACAACGAAAAATAAAAGGAAATAAAATTGCTGGCAGCTAAGGCATGAAAAATTGAAACAAGGAATAGGCTGATGAATTGTCTGAGTTGCAAATTCGTTCTCAGTGACTTCCCATTGTAATGAGCGAAATGTGGTTATATTTGACACCTCATTGGATTTATGTTATCCTAAAAGAAAATACCTTTTTTTTCTGAAGAGTTATGATGTGCTTTTCTCTTGACAGATGAGTTGATTTAAATGTTGAGATGCTTGAAAGTATTTTTTAAATCCCCTAAGTGGCTCTCTCCAACTCCAGCTATGCTGTTATAAGAATAAAAGTTGTAATGCTGTATAGTATGGGCCATATTTTCCCTTCAACAGCCACCCTGGGAATATTTTAAAAAGATTTTGTGTGAGGTATGTCTTGTCTATACTCAAACCCTTGCATGCTAAGTATGCAGATTGAAATTTTCATGCCAAGCTAGAGGAAAATACAAGGTTTTACTTGTGTTTAGGATGTTATAATAGCTGTTTAATGATCGAGGTCTTGTATTGCCATCCTTTGGAAAAATGACTTGACAATCAACGAGCTGAAAAACTCCGACTCTGAGCAAGTTTAATGAATGCACAGAAATCTCAGCGTTCCTGTGATTGCTTGGAAACATCTGGTAGCTCATTATTTCTTCAGAAACTGACCTTATCTGAGATGCCATAAACGGATGAACACAAATTCTGCAGAGGCCACAGCGAAATCCAACGAAATGCAGTGAGAACTAAATCAGAATGCAGAGCTCAGGCTGATGTGGGAGACATCTTTGGATTGAAGCTTTCAGGAATGAAAAACAAATTTTAATAGTTAAAAGTGAGCTGTTTTGGAGAAACTGCAGGAAGAAGTGGAGGAAAGCAGCACAGGTGAATTGGCATTTGAACCCTAAATCACAGCTGGCAGAATTTTTCTTGCAAGACATAATCAGATTTATATAATTTATATAACTCATAGACAGGTGTAAATGTGAACTCCTCATTCTTTATCACGATAATGATATTTTCCTTACATTAATTACAAAAAAAAAAAAACAAACCTTTAAGCCCTAGAACTAAAAAATTGTTACATTCAAGCTATGAATGAAACATTTCTAAGTTTCATTTCTTAGAAACTAACTTCTTTAAAGTAAAAGCATTCTCAGGAAATATAACAAAGGGCAAAAGAAGCCAGTTCTCAGAGGAAAAATACATTACATGTAGCAGAAAGGAAAGTACTTCAATTAAAATAAAAATCTTTTTCATATTAATGTACTCAATTTTTTGGATGAGATCTTTTGTCATTGCTCTGTGGCAAAAATGCTTCTTTACAGGGTGTTATGCAGTGACGATGGTTTATTTTTTAAAAACTCAGGTTTCACAGTCAACTCCTCAGAAGGGAACAGGAGTGCAATCTTTAAAATAAATAATATTTTCAATAGATCTAGTTAGACATGAGTTTGGAAGTAACAATTAATACTCCCAGAACTTTCTAGGCATCCTATGGTACCCAATTCTGCAAAAAGATATATCAAGAAAAAATGAAAATATGATGTTCTGGTAGCTCTGATTTTTCTAATGTAATCTTTTATGAATGTGGATGTACAATTGGAGCCATGAAAGTCATATGAACTTTAGTTGTTTTATGATATCCATCCCAGGAACTTAATATCATGAAGGCCTGCAAAGACTTCTGCTGCTTTCCCCGAGATATGTTGTTCTATAAAGCAGCTATTTTTATTCTTTATATTGAAAGATTTTGTTTCAATGGTAACACTACAGCATGTGCCTTTACTTTTTATTCCTGTAAATCTCTGGAGGGTCTTTTTTCCCCCAGGAATCCTTGTCTCTCTTGTCATCTCCCACTGGCACATTGTGCTGTCTATCCTAAGATGGGGTAAAAGCCAGCAGCTGTCAATCCCACTGTAAATTGAGTTTCCTTCCACAAAATGACAGTATGGTACCAGGAAACATTTTCAAAGTTTGGAGATTTTGTGTACAAAACGACAGGAATGAGGAGGGCAGACAGAGTCTCTTGTTTCTATGGCAACACAATGATGTGTCTGGCTCAGCTATTTTCTTTTTTTATGATTTTACAGATAACTGGGATTCATCCAGTGAAGTTTCATATCGTCAAAAATAGAATCCTAACCCCCAATCTAATCAGAAACAGTAATGCATAAAGGACAATCCAATATAAAAAACCAAAATACAGGGAAAAAGTCAGCTGTGACTTTTGATAACATGAAGAAAAATACATACATTTCTCTGGAGCTGTGAAATAGTCCTGAGTGCTCCAGCTCTGCATTTGGCTAATGGTTAAACTGAATTTCATGTCAGCAAATTTCCTGTGGTACATCCTTCCTTCCGACTGCATCTCCTTCCTTCACACTGTTGGTGTCCTGTCCTACACACCCCAAACCCTCAGGGGATCCCCACTTGTCTGACTTTGGAAGGTTTGGTTGTGTCCCTAAACTCCTGACAGCTGGATGCAGGAGAAATTTATGTTGAATGAACAGATTATCCATCAGCAAACCTCATCAAAGCATTTGCTAAAAGGCTTTGATTTCAAAATGAAAAGTTTCCTGTAAGAATTGGATCTAAATGGTAAATCTTTTCTTTTGTCTTGAAAAACTAAAGTCGATTTGGTGTCTTTAGGGTTTCTTTAAATATAGATACTGTTTTTTCCCAAAAAGTAGAAATATTTCTTACACCAAACCCAAAAATCGCAGAAGATATATCTCAGAGACAACATATTTTTAAAAAGTACATTTAAAAGAACAGGCATTTTTATTTGAGATGGGGTGAGATTGGGCTCAAAGTGCATGTATACATTTGGATAATTAATATAAGACAAAATCTTTAATGATATGAATTTCCATTTTATTGATATGTCAGGAACTTTACA
The DNA here is from genome assembly GCA_013396875.1 of Vireo altiloquus. Lineage (NCBI taxonomy): Eukaryota > Metazoa > Chordata > Aves > Passeriformes > Vireonidae > Vireo > Vireo altiloquus. Next base: position 35,218 of record VZRF01000398.1, read on the forward strand.
GGAATGAGTAAGCCCAACAACATATGCTGCCCTCACAACTTGGCTGCTCTATTTTAATGTCTCTACTGAGCTCCATTTAAATCAGAAAATAAATCAGTCTCTTATTGTTTCCCAGGCATCAGAACAAAACACTGCTGAGTTGTATTTTAGCAGCTCAAGGCTGCAAATTTCTACCTCTCTTGGCATCTGTTCCCCTGCTATTGTGAAGTACTCTGTTACCTGAATCCATGTCACCTGGGTGCCATTTAGATTTATACACATTTCTTAAGTGTTGACTAAAAATACAATCCAAAACCGACGTCATAGTGATAAAAAAGAATTGTCTGAAGTGTAATGTGTATTACTGAGACCTAGGGAAACTTCATTGTCCGACAGATGGTCTGACACCCACGTTAAGAAATTCATAGTCCGATCTCAAGATAAAAAAGTTCTAGGTAAGAACATATGTGTTTGTTGGAAAAGAAAAAAAATGATATCGATCTTTTTTTTTGTCAGAGCAAGCACATATGGCAGTTCCATTTTCCAACACCATTTACTTTCTACTTAAAATTCAAATGTCACAAAGCAAGGAAAAAAGTTGAGTATTAAAACATAGAAAAGAATTAACTAAGAACAAGCTCTGCAAGAACTTTATACTCATTGTTCATGGAAATTAATGGCCATCCAGTAAAATTAAACTTCCTCATCCTGTTCTGTACTTGCTTTTTTTTTTCTCTACACGTTCCTCCCATCGGTAGTTACAGTTTTATGATTATTTCCCAACCATCTGTTGTCTTTCCTTGAGCCAAAATAATTTCCCTTTATAATATCGTGAGTAATCACGTCAGCATCATTTCCATGCAATTATATGTGTCCTTACTAATCCTGCCTCCTCATTCTTGTGCAAATACTCACTGAGTAACTGGGACAATTTGCCATTTCAATTTCTAGTGAGAACAATTCTATTTGCAGAATTTCAACCTCACCGATTGTTACCCCTTTGCATTGTTATTAATGAAATGATAATTAAACATTTACTCTAGCTCCCATCTCCAGACACCAAAAGGCTCGTGCATGCTGGGTGGAGAGATGCTGAATGAACTGGAATGTGTATTGTATTAATTAAGGTGCTGAGTATCTGCAGAGATTGCACTGGGACTGGGGAAATGCAAAATGCAATTCCCATCTTAGGATATTTGCAAATTAAATGGTTTTGAGAAGTAAGACAGTATTACTTTAAAATTCTTTAAAAGATTTTGAAGGAGTATCCATATTTTTTAGGTATTCCAATCAATAGCCTCATGGTATTTTTTGTTAAAAGGAGATGTTTGCTGTAATTTAATATTCAGAATAAGTTAAATTGGTAACAAATCAGAGTTCATTGGTAACCAGTCTCATTAAATATATCTGTGCTGTTTGTCTGATGTGGTTAATGGGAGGAGAGGATCAGACATCTGGCTGTGATGGTTCTTATGCCAGGCTGAAGAACTGCTCTGCCACTTCTGTTTCTCAGGCAAAGCAGGATTTGCAGACCAGCCAGGTGAAAAAGCAGATAGAAACAAAGCAACAGTGCTCTTACAACATCCTGTGGGATTTCCTTTGTAAATACGGCTGTAATTACTCCAGGCAGGCAATTTGTAGCCCCAAAGCTCCTGGGAAAGGAAGAAGAGATGATCAAACCTGAAACATGGTTTGATTGTAAATGTGATCTAATGTGTAACTATAAGGAATCTGAGAAGGGACTCAGAGCTTTTCTAAGCAGGAGTTAATGCTGCCAGCACCATGTGGGACAACCACACCTTGTTTGTGACAGACTGCAAAGAACACACAAAAAAATCCACAGTTTCAGAAACTGCAGTCCTAACTTGAGGTACCTGAGATATTTTTGCAGGGTAGAAAATCTGCTCACATTTTTTAACCACATCATGAAGGTATGCCCATCAGTGAATGGAGGTATTAAATCAAATAGCTAGTGGGTTAATGAATAAATATATCATTATTATCTACAGCAGCAATCCAGGCATGCTTAGAGGACAATAAGAAAATGCCTGAAACATGCGTGCACAAAGTCCCTTCCTTTTGTAATGCTTTCTAAAGACACTCAGATTAATGATATTTTAGAGCAATGTTTGTTCTGATGAGTGGTTTAAATGCCAGTGGTAAAGATATAATCCCCTAGTTCAATATTTCACACCTTATCCACCCCTTTTAGCTGGTTATAGCAACATTCTCATTTTAAAAGTTAAAACACAGCAAGGTAAGAGGTTGTAATGCAGGAGGTTTCGTAGTCCAAATGTTAAATGTATAGGAAGCTTTCTGGCTTTCTTCATTCCTCCTGCCTGAATAAAATAGCCAAACTCTTTCTGTCACCTCCTCTGTTTTGACGCTCAGAGAAAAAAACAATCTGACATTAAAGTGCTTTTCAACTTTTTATATGGATGTCAATCAAATTTCACTGATTCAGTGTTCATGTTATTGTAGCTTTCCTTTACCTGGTCCTTTTGGGACATACACAGGTTTAAATTATTCATCAGCTAAAGTGCTTACCTGGCCTGCATTTAATCAGAATTAAAGATCCTCCTCCTGCACAACCTGAAATTCTGGGTTTATGTTCAGGTGTTGATCCCTGTGTATAAAATTTTTATTGTCCATTCAGTGATTGTAATTTCCATCACTTCATAAATGGTTTTCTCAGGAATACATCATCTAAATACATCATCTAATTTGTTCTGTTAGTCGCAGATTTCTCAGAGATCTTTCACTCAATTTTAGGTCTTCATTATCTTCCTTTCTTTTCTTTGAAGCTACTTCACTTTTCAGGTTGTTATGGCTTTAAAGTATAATCAATAAAACAGATGTTGTGTAGGTGCTTGCTTGTAGGAAGTTCAAGGGTGTGAAGTGTGTTTCCATGCTCACAGTGTTATTTGTATCAATAGCAAAAGGTTCTAAAGATGAGTAAATAGGAATGTTCATCCTGGAAATCGTAGATGTGATGCAGTGCAAGAAAAGAAAAAGGATGTAGTTTTTGCTTACTAGAAGTAGAATGGAGAGCTCATTTAGTGGTTTTGAAAATATTCAGTTTTCATGGCCATGTAGTCAGCTAACTCTTAATTTTTAAAAAAAAAATTGATTTTTGACCATCAGGACCACTGAGATGAGAGCAGTGGCAATGTGGTCCACAGTGCTTTCAACTCCCTGCCACCTCTGACAGGGATCAGCCTTAAAGTAATTTCTGTTTCCAATTTTTCCTTCCTATCTGAAAAGGCTACTGCATCATCCTGAGCACAAGTGAGATCAGATCCTGGTATACCAAAATAAATCTAAGAATGGGGTTAGGATGATTATACATTAATAGAGCTCTGTGAAAAAATCTGGAGAGGTGTAAGCTATTTCAAACAATCTTACACTCCATCTAGTTATTCAATCCATGGTATATATCAGATTTTTTCCCCCTGAATAAAATCTATAAGACTGCCTGAATTAGAATTTAATTTCAAAAGAAGGTACAATCTCAACTCTATAAATAGTCTTATTAGTTGAGCTAGTTAGTAACAAAAAGAAAAGGGTACAAACTCAGGCTGCCTCTTGCTTCTTCTTTTACTTGCTAATTACTTCTTTTACTTCGCTGATCAAGTATTAAACCAAAAGCAACCACAAAGTTTTATTCTGCCAAATATTATTTTTGCTATTTCCATACAGCAGCTCTACACAACGACCTTCCTTATGTGTGCTCTATTACCTTTCTCATGGACCTCAGTAGAACACAGCAATATTGAGTCAACACTCAAAAATGTGTCTTGCAGCAAGTTGAGTCTTCTGTTGGTTTGTCAAAGACTTTCTTAACCCCCACCCCCAGCAGTGATAGCAACTAGATTGTCACTTAGGGAGAAAACTTGCAAAGCAAAATCATGTTTGTGCTCTTTCAGCCTTAAAAGGGGAAAAAAAAAGAAGAAACCAATAAAAAACCACGACTCAAAACACTACATAACACAAACACACAAAAACAGGGAGGAAAAAAAAGACCATTTTCTTCCACTGCTCAGTATATGTCATCCCTGTAGCTGGAGATCCTAACCATGCTAGCAAAAATAAAATAGGGCAGAAAGAAAGAAAATGGAAAACATTAGGATGCAGGACGCTGCCTGGTCATGGCCTCCTTCTGTGCTGTGTGACAGGAATTGCCAGCAGGCTGCTCAGGCTCACAGTGGAAAAGTACTGTCTGCTTCAGCCAAGGAAAGCAGGGTTCCCCTGCCCCACGGGGCTCTCGAGGTTCTCACCTGGCACTTCCCTAATGGCCAGGATTGGCTCTGCAACTCTCATTTGCCACTGGTTTTAAGCATGAATTTGTGCAGGGGAAGGAAAAGGGACACATTTGTCTCTTGCAGAAAATTCACAAGTTATTTGCCCTTGAGGCTTTACCGAGGAGAGGAGAGGAGAGGAGAGGAGA
>VZRF01000398.1:40002-58703 GCA_013396875.1 Vireo altiloquus
AAAACACAGTAAAATGGCCATAACATTATCTATCTGCCCTAACAAAGGACCAGAAAATAGATAATTTTTGGCAAAGTGCTCTGATTTGGAAAATTATGGCAGGCTCTAGTTTACTGGTGTAATTTAACACATCGTAAGTCTTGTAGGCAGAGTGGATCTCACACTGAAGTGTTCCTTATCAGGATTTCAACACTGATATCATTCTAATTTAAATATAGTTATAATTCAAATACACACATATTTTTATTTATATTAATATCACGATTAATATTAATTTTCCTAACAAAGCACTCAAAGCCTTAATTACACCAAACTAGCATGTGACAGGATTTTCCATTGCTGTGGGTCAAGAGATCAAATGATTCCTGGTCTCCTGCCTTTAGATGGTGCAGTTGTGTCTGCCTTTTGTCTTTTCTGAGACAGGGCACTGAAATGCAATGTCACCCCACACATTCCACATGATCTGGTACCAGCTCAGGTGCCAGGAGCTGCTCCCCTCTGCCCCTGCTTTCCCCCTGTCCCTGCTCTGCCACGTCCATGTTAGACATATCCTCCATCTAAAGATCAGCTACACAAACACTCAGCTCTCTGTTATTTTTACAGTCTATTGCTTACACTGTCTGAAATATAGAATTCCTATAGGGAATTCTTAGAAACCTTTATAATGCAGTAAATCCTTTAGCTACTTGAAGTCAGTTAATAGGCTTTTTAAAGACTAATCACGGCTCTGTACTTGACAAGTATATCAGGATACTGCATTCACTGAGGGAAGTTGATACTGTCATTCATTATTTTATGACTTTGCATTAGACAAACTGAAATCAGGCTTCTATCTCTGATGAAAAAAAAAAAGCTATTTGCATTCGTTTCCGGGAAAGGCAGGATTAATGATATTAAATACTTAGCAACTTCTCAGAGTCTTTAATTCAGTTGAAGATAATTTACACAGTAAGAAACAACTTCTAAAGACTCTGGAACAGAAGTGGTCAGAACATTTTGCACATTAGCAAATGCTTCTTAACTTGCCTCTTAAAGAGGAACAAAATACACTAACTTTTAGATATTTTACTTTTGGCACTTCGTGACAACTCCTAAAAAATCATTGTCTTTGAGGTGTTCTGTTTTTATTATTATGCTGAGAGTGCTTTGAGCCAGTAAAAATCCACAAAAAAATGCCACATTTTTGTAAGCATTTATAGGAAGAATAAACTCCTTATGACTACAGTAGAACAGCATCTGTGCACTATTTATGCATGCACGGGCATTATTATTAGTTACCTAACTAAAATAGGAAGGATAAATAACACTGTAAAAACACCTCACATTTTAAATAAATGTGATCTTTGGATGATCTGAACCAGTGTATTTTGGCATAAAATTGAAAATTAAAAAAAAAAAACAAGAAAACCTCGACTTGGCTCTATTAACCAAAGTCCTGAAGCTGAAGGAAACTTGGGTTGACATCGGAGCAGTATTTAGAACAGAATTACCGAAGTAATATTTTAAATAATTCTGCATTTGTTGTTGCCCACGAGAAAAAAAATTCCACAAAGGGTTCCGGCTCTTTGTCTGTGAAGAGAAAACTCCAGTCAGGCCTGGTTTTATTGCCTTTTTCAGAGGGGTTTGGGAGCTGCTGTCATGCAGGGCAGTGCATGACTCGGCAGATCTCTTCCCGAGGGAGCTCCTGGCACGGGCAGGATGAACAGAGGCCTTTCCACATCCACTGCCAAAGCCTTGGCTGAACTCTCCAGGGCTGGCACTGACCGCTCATCTCTCACTTACACCAGCATTAAAACTCTATTAGTGAGTTCTTTTCTGCGCACACAGTAGCACTTCCAAGAACTTTTGGCGTCAGGACTCCTATGAGCTTTGTGGGGCGGGGGTAAAATGTAACCCGGCAATCAAGGCCTCGGGGTATTTCTCTGCTATTTTAACCCTAATTTTTGCAAGTGTTTTGACAGATTTTTTTTAATTATTATACCGCTAAGGCATAAGCACACTTCTGCAGCGCTGTACCTCTGTATCCCTTTCACCTACTGAAGCGCAAAGCTCCTTGAATGATGCCAAAGCTCTCTGGATTCTGGGACATGGAGCGGCCTCTCCCGGCGCCGCTCGGCCATCCCCACACACCGGGAGAGGCTCGGTGTTTCCCCGCTGGAAGCTCCTCGCAATTCCCTCAGGCAGCAAACCCGGCCACAGTTACTGACGCTCTTCCCCTGGATTTGCAGGAGAGCTGCTCCCTCTGCTGAGTTTTCCGTGGATCGCCATCGGCACCTGATGTCCTTCCTCACCATGCTGGGCCCCAGCCCCGACTGGAACGTGGGGCTCTCTGCCGAGGATCTCTGCACCAAGGACTGCGGATGGGTACAGAAAGTTGTGCAGGATTTAATCCCTTGGGATGCCGGCACAGACAGTGGCGTCACCTATGAGGTATATATATTTTTATATATATATATATATCTGTAACTTATTCACACATATCGCCTCAGGGCAGTGAGGTAGGAAAGTTGTTCAATCCATGGTGGTGCCCTAGGTGATGCTTTAGGTTTTAACTTTTGTATTTTTCAAACCCTGTACTGCTAGTGTAACTCTGAAGTTTCCTGTAGCTTGTTAAGTGATGTTCTCTTATACTGAGCTTGACATAACAAAGCCTCTCTCGCTCGCTCTCCAAGGACACCCAGACTATTCTAGGCTGAAAAAGTGTAAACCTTCATCTTGGGGAGAGGGAGGCAAGCTTGGGCAAATTCCATCCTTGGCTGGGTTCTGCTTGGGGAATTGATGCTGATATCAAAGTGCGAAGAATTCTTGACCTGTCATTGTCCATTTTGGGATGCACTGAGGCAGGAGCCTCTGGAGCCCAGAGTGTACCTCTGAAGGCCTTTCAAATAAATCCCTCCTTTATTCCTGTCTAGTCTCTGTTTCTAGGTAGCCATTTAAGGCATAGATTATAGCTTTATACTTTTTAGTCTAGGAAAATCTTTTCCTTAAAATGCATTTAAATTCATTTAAACAGATGTTAACTATACTTCACTGTTGGTTGTCTTGCCTGAGTTCCTTCAGCATTAGTATGAATGGGATAATATGAAATTCACCTGAGGTATTGTTACCATAGAATGACAGGATGGGTAAGGTTGGAAGCAACCACAGTAGTCCTCTGCTCCAAGCTCCCTATTTAAGCAGGGTCATCCTAGAGCAGATTATAGGATTCTGTGCAGTTCTTGAATATCTCCAGTAAGGGAGGCTCTGCACCCGCTCTGGGCAATATTTTGCAGTGCTTGGTCACTGCACAGTAAAGAATTTCTTATCCATGTTCACCTGTTATATTCACTTACTGAATAAACAGAAGACTTGGTCACCACTAAGCTTTTAGGTGTCCACCACCTTTTGTACAGATCAAAGCAGTGCCATCAGCAGATGCATCAACTCGAGTTTTGGGCTGTTTCCATCCCATGCCAGCTGTTCTGTTTGGCACAGAAAACTTCAATTATTTCTTACAGCAAAGCAGAACAAAAACAACAACAAAACCAAAACAAACAAAACTCCAAAACAACCCCAAAAACAACAAAACCCCCCAAACAAACAAAAAAACCCACGAAAACAAAACAAAACCAAATCCCCTTACCAGTAAGTATGAATGTACCAAGTTCAACTTACATTGGAATTTTGCAGTTTAGCATTTCAGAGAAGTTTTAGTTTTTGCAGATTAATCATTAGTTTTTTCTTTAACATATTTTTTTTCTTTTTGATTGCAGTCTCCTAACAAACCCACAGTGCCTCAGGAGAAGATCAGACCTCTTACAAGCTTAGATCATCCTCAAAGCCCATTTTATGATCCAGAAGGAGGATCTATCAAGCTGGTGGCTAGAGTTGTCATTGAGAGAATTGCACGAAAGGTAGAGTGTACATAAGTAAAATTCTCAAGCAAGCAAAATTCCACTTCATAAACAAAAAAAACAATCAATTCTTTCTCCCCCTTCCCTCCAAATCTACACTCCTTAGCCTACCCACAGCAAACATAACAGCAGAAAAGATTTAAACTGTATTAAGGTATTAGTTCTCCTAATTCTGGCAATTATTTCATCTGCTCAATTGGGGATTTTCTTTATGTATTCCTAGGAATTCGAAGAGAAGGAGGTGCTGCAGTCACTGCTAGTTTAACCCCTCACAGATGAGTTTCTTTTCAGTGTTCACAATCCTTTTTTTGCAGGGGGAGCAGTGCAATATCGTTCCTGATAACATAGATGATATTGTGGCAGATCTAGCACCAGAGGAAAAAGAAGAAGGTACGTTTGAAATTAGTTTGTGCATTACTAATAATTTATATTTTGTTCCATTCCCCACTGTCATTTGTAGATAAGGTACAAAACTGACTTAGAAGCAAAAAGTGCACTCAGTGACAAACGATGATTTAGGTTTTCATCTCTTCTGGTCTCTTCTATTAGCCTTCCCTTATACAGAAAAGAAATTGCATGTATGCCTAGGAGATGACAATAACAATACAGGCAATAGAAGAGAGAAGACTTTTGGGGTTCAGATAAAAATTATCTTTTTTAAAATGAAAGTTGGCAATTGGTAATTCTTCTTTCTTCTTGGCTAAAATGGAGAAGATAGAATGCAGAAGGAAATAATGTATCCTTTTGGAATCTAAATTAACCATCAGCCAAGTAAAGGGAAGAAAATGGAAGACTATTTTTACCATTCAATGCCTTTCCTTACTTTTCAGATGACACCCCTGAGACCTGCATATATTCAAACTGGTCCCCCTGGTCGGCCTGCAGCTCTTCTACCTGTGAAAAGGGCAAGAGAATGAGGCAGAGAATGCTTAAAGCTCAGCTGGACCTCAGCGTGCCCTGCCCAGACACCCAGGATTTTCAGCCCTGCATGGGTCCAGGCTGCAGTGATGAAGGTAACCAGGAATGGAAGGTGGAGGAGAAGAATACCTTGTAGAGTTTATTTTCCTTTAAAGTTCTTAGGGATGCTGGTTGCTGTGGTATGGCTTGAGTTGTGGCAAAGAGAAAATTGCTGAAGAGCATGAATGGAAGCTGCCTGTGGTCAATTCTGCATCTCAGCTGTGTCAGGGGATGAAGTACCCAGAGGTATAAAGGAGAGGAGTGAAAGAGGCAGTGGAGGAGAGGACAAAGGCAGCAGAGAAGGGATGCTGCACACAAACAGGCAGCAGCTCTGCCAATAGCCACAACTGAATACTCTCTGTGTTTCAGATGGTTCCACCTGCATGATGTCTGACTGGATTACATGGTCCCCCTGCAGCGTCTCCTGCGGGATGGGAACCAGATCCAGGGAGAGATACGTAAAACAGTTCCCTGAGGATGGCTCCATGTGCAAAGTGCCTACTGAAGAGACTGAGAAGTGTATTGTGAATGAGGAATGCTGTAAGTATTTTATTCAGCTTTATAAAATCCAGCCAATAGCAGAAGCACTGCCCAAATGATTTTTTACAGGAGCCTTAGTGGGGTTCCACAGAGTTCTGTTTTAGGCCCTGTGCTCTTCAATACCTTATTAAATGACTTGGGTGCAAGATTGGAAGAGATGCTAAACAATTTCACAGATGATACAAAACTGGAAGGAGCTGTTGACTCCCTCGAAGGCAGGGGAGCCCTGCAGAGAGACCTTGACAAGTGAGAGGGTTGGGCAATCAACCATGAGAACTCAGCAAGGGAAAGTGCTGGATTCTGCACTTGGGATGGGACAACCCTGGATGGACGGACAGACTGGGGAATGAGAGGCAGGAAAACAGTGCCAAGGAAAGGGACCTGCAGGTCCTGGTCGATGGAAGGCTGGATGTGAGTCAGCAGTGCCCTGGCAGCCAGGAGAGACAACCCTGTCCTGGNCTGGGTCTGTTCAGCCTGGAGGAGATTGAGGTCAGACCTCATTGCAGTTACAACTTCCTCATGAGGAGAAGAGGAGGAGCAGGTGCCAATCTGTTCTCTCTGGTGACAGTGATAGGACCCAAGGGAATGGCCTGAAGTTGTGTCAGGGGAAGTTTAGGTTGGATATCAGAAAAAATTTGGGCACTGAATCAGGGTCCCCAGGGAAGTGGTCACAACACCAAGCCTGTGCAAATTCAAGGAGTGTTTGGACAACACTCTGAGGAACATGGTGTGACTCTTGGGGATTACCCTGTGCAGGGCCAGGAGCTGGACTCAGTAATCCTTGTGATATCTATGAAGATCTTTGTGATCCTGTGATATCTATGAAGAATTTTCTCTGTCCACTTTGAACAGCTCCCAGCAGCTGCCTTGTCACTGAATGGGGCGAGTGGGATGAATGCAGTGCCAGCTGTGGCACAGGGATGAAGAGGAGACACAGAATGATCAAGATGACTCCTGCTGATGGATCCATGTGCAAGGCAGAAACCACGGAGGCAGAGAAATGCATGATGCCCGAATGTCGTGAGTGTCCAGGGGTTCCTCTGCTCTGCTATGAAACCAAACATCATTTCTGACACATTGTCCCAGCACACAAAGAACACAGCTAGACCAGAAACAATGCTGCTTTTCCTTGTTCTTGAAATTAGGAGAAAAATCTTAAGTTTTGCATTAAGTAGCACGTTCATCAGGATGAGAGCATCAATAAAAAATATTCAGTGGTATCCTTTTATTCTGTGACCCACACAGTGGTTTTCACATCAGCAAGCCATACTTAAGCAACTCTAAGTTATGCAATACGAGGTATATTTGACCATAAAACAAATAAAACAGTGCCCTTTCCTTTTAACCCATGAGCAGCTCCGAAATTGAGGTTTTTCTTTTGTGCAGTCAACAAAACTCACCCTTACTGCCACTATGAATCTCTTAGGAAATGTTAAATTTCCATCAAAGACAGAGAAAATTTAAAAGATATTTTTGGTAGATTATATAGGGAAGTTTCACTTTTTAGACTAATGAAGTTGACTTCCAGTTCTGTTCACTGCAAGGATCCACTTTTTTTTTTACAGGAGATATGATTGAAACATAGCTCCTTAAACTATTTATTCCCCAGGTGCACTGAGACCCAGCAGATATGACATAGATCTAGAAAAAGACAGCAAAGCTATTTAAATCAAGCAAAACTTTCACTTTTATATAAAGTTTTCTGAGCTTCTTCAGCAGCACCGTTCAGCTTATGACAAGAAAGCGTAATTGGCTGATGACAGATAAAATGTAGCACAATTTCCACCTGTATTATTTTCAAGATGTATACCTTCACAATTTACTTATAATAAGAAATCATGAATAACAAGAACTCATTACCTTTTTATCTCCTGTCAGATACCATCCCCTGCTTGCTCTCTCCCTGGTCTGAATGGAGTGACTGCAGTGTAACCTGTGGGAAGGGGATGAGAACCAGGCAGAGGATGCTGAAATCTGCTGCTGAGCTTGGAGACTGCAACGAGGAGCTGGAGCAAGCAGAGAAGTGCATGCTGCCCGAATGCCGTGAGTCTGGAAACCTCCCTGGGAAGAGGAGGCTAATTGTGTGTCACAACCTATGGGTCAAACCTCTGTCACCATTTCTTAGCATCACTTCTTAAATTGGAGGGGCATCAGCTGTGCATTGTTTAAAAAACAATTATTATTATTGTTATTATTAATATTATTATCCACTTTCAGCAACTTAGAGCTGGAATATGACCATGTCTTAAGTTCAGCCTGCCTTACTTCACTGATTCCCAATATTGCCATGGGAATACAGTTCTGCATGTTTAACACACTACAGCTCCAGGCAACATCCCAGTAAGTCAGAAATATAAAACATGGTTTGTAACTCAAATGCAGCCCATGTGCCAGGAAGGAAAGAAAGAAGAGTTGAAATCACCTGTGTGATTCTTTTAGCTCAGAAAGCTTCTTTTGTGCCCTTTCTCCACCTTTGATACATCTCCAAACACTTTACAACCTGCCACTGGATGGTGTGGAGGCAGCTGCAGTGATTTTTTTTTACCTTACTCCATTAAAATCCTCCACTCCTTGGGTAGAGCAAATTTCTAGTTGCTTTTCAGTTTTTGTGAAGTATGATAGCCTGAGGCACTGCTGAATGAATGAGATATGATTGCTTTTAGCATCCTGTTGCCAGCTGGTTTATGAGATTTTATCACAAATTACGTTATTTTTCACAGAAAGTATTGGTTAAAAAGGCTTTTACACTGTAATTGCTCATTCAGCTTTACTTAAATAATGTGAAATATCATTTTGATTATTATTCACTGGGGCTGTAAGTGTTAAGCAGTGTTGAAAGATGAAAACTTTTAAGATATAATGGTATTAGTGAATATGGCTTATTGCATAACACTGCCAGCAAAGCAAGGCTCAGATCTCAGAGGTAGCAAATTCCTTTTAAATATAACTCAATTTTCAACAGCTTTTCATTACAAAACAGACAGATGGATGGGAAAATTGAAGAAGGCACAGGAGAATTATTTATATGTTTGTAATTTTAGTGATCTGCCAGCACCACTCTTGAGGAAGAAATCGAGGAGAGTGTCAAATACTTCTGCTAGAAATGGACTCAGAAAATTTTGAGATGCAGCCTCCAAACATTTGCTGAGGAGATTGGAGGCTTGAGTAGAGTTCAAGTACTTGGGGTGCAAAGATTCATCAGGCACATCTGATGTGTGTTGCTTGTGTTCAGACCCTGTGGATTTTGTGTCACGTTTCTCATTCTCTGCAGCCATCGACTGCGAGCTCACAGAGTGGTCCCAGTGGTCCGAGTGCAACACCTCCTGTGGCAAGGGCCACATGATCAGGACGAGGATGATTAAAATAGAGCCCCAGTTTGGGGGAGCAGCTTGCCCAGAGACCGTCCAACGTACAAAATGCAGAGTGAGGAAGTGCCTGCGGGGCCCAGGCATGGAGAAAAGGCGCTGGAAGGAGGCCCGGGAGAAAAGGAGAAGTGAACAAGCAAAGAAGAATTTAGATAGTGAGCAATATCCAGGTGAGTGTGAAACCACTTTTGGTATGTTCATGGTTTTTCTGCACGACAGGAGTTGGTGAGCAGCTCCATTGCATTCTTTGAGAGCATCTTCAGCATTTCCACCTGGGGAAAGTTTTAGCTGTACAATAAAACACAGCCACTTTCAGTGCTTGCCCATCACCAAAATAACCCAGACTAAGCTTAGGGCACCATGGAGAAAGGCCCACATCTGTCCATGTCCCATCACTAAAAATACTTTAGCTGCTCCACAGAAAAGTGTGAAAACCTTTAACATTTACACCTGGCAAAGGACTGCTTGTGGTTTCCGCAGAGCTGGGTGGTAATCTTTACATCCAGTTAGTTTCAAGCATTTAAGATATTTGTTCCTGGATCTAACGGTGAATTTCAAAACTGAACTAATTTCCACCTCAATAGTCTGATTCAGACTCAGGCTGCTCCAAGAGATCAGTGTGGACTGCTTTTCCAATGGGGGACAATATCACCAAGTACTGATTCCTACAATCAACAAAACATGATATCTTGTGGTATAATTTACATTATCTGGATAGGAATTACTGCTAAGTTGTGGCTCATGCTTCTCTGACATTTAACAATTTCTTGATTTTATGTGTCTTTTATGATGTGGATATTAAATTTCTTTTTAAATACTTTTTTCAGTGTTTGACAAATGCAACTTGATTACACTTAGCAGGGGGTTCTACTACTGAAAACTTAATCAAATCACTTATTTTTTTCAGTTTGTAGGCTGAAACCATGGACTGCTTGGACAGAATGTTCTACACTCTGTGGAGGTGGAATTCAGGAGCGCTACATGATGGTGAAGAAGAGATCCAAAAGCACTCAGTTTACCAGCTGCAAAGACAAAAAGGAGCTAAGAGCATGTAATGTCCATCCTTGTTAACAAAACACCACGTTCCAAGTGATGCACTCTGAGCTAAATGGAAAGTCAACCTTGGTTTGTTTTTTTAAAACAACTACAACAACAACAAAATATAAAGTGTATATTAGTTTTCATTTTTGCAGTGTGGTTTGCTTTTTAGTCTTGCTGGTGCAAGAAAAATATTTTATAAATACTTCCTCATGGATTTATGCTGAGAGTAAATCTTTGGTACTCCAGCCAGCCCTTAATGCATAAAAATAGTAAAGTCATTATGAGTTATTTAACTAAAATACAGACATATCTATGGACCTGGAATAGCCATATAGAAATACTACTTGTAAAGACATGGGATGCATGCATATTAACAAAACTAAGTTAAAGTGACAGAAAGTTTCATCTGTGAGAGGATTTCTCTCTAGATTTGATTTTGAAAATCCAAAGCAGTGCCTCTGTGATTAAACAACTATGCCAAGGAGTAATTTCAGTAATGCTGGTTCAATAACATTAAAGGTGCATGTTTATCTTTTTACACTATTGGGTTAAGCTGATAATTATCATAATAATAATCCTAAACACCTTTCTTCCCATGGATGCTGTGGCCCATACAAAAAGGTCTTTGTTTCTTCAAAACTTAAAGTGGAAATAATTTTTGCAGTTTAATTGTGATGTCTGAGCACTACAAAATCAAAAACAAGTCGAAAAGTCAAAACAGCACATAAAGAAAACATGCAAGTATCATAATATATGTGCAGTCCATGCTGGGTCTATCCATTGCCTTTCAAAATGAATACAGAACTAGTAGAAATTGGTCCAGAGTGTTGCAGCAGCTGTGTCACAGGAAGTCTTCCACATGAGAGACACTAAAAAATTAGATTTGGTTTCACAAGGATGTTAATCACAGGTGAAGAAGGAAATGGGTTTAATATAAAACAAAAATTGTAGGGAAAAGGTGAGCCAGGTTCTCGTGTATCCCTTAAAACTGAAATGAGCCTCTGAAAGGAAAGAAAAATGACAGTAATTTAAAAAAATAATTACAGATTGGCACAAGAATACATTTACAGCAGTGTCATTTATATCTTTTTTATTCAGAGTATAGGATAATCTGAAAATTACTAAATTTGTGAGAGTTACCCATTTGCAAATATACTAGTCAGGTTAAATGCCTTCCTGACTACTTAAGCGATCAACAAACTGCCTGATAATTAGCAAATACCTCCTAACCCTTCTCATGGCTATTTTACCCCATCTCCTGCAGAATTTAGCTCTCATCCCTACACGGAGTCAGGTGTAATCAGTGACACCCTTGGGCCCCACTTGCTATTGGAATAAAATATTGCCCTGTAAGTTCAACAATCTAACATTAAGAGGGGAAGATGATGGGTTATATTTTGGTCCAGGCAAGGCAGCATACACCTATGTCTCTACAGAAGTAAAAACAATGCACTGAAAATAAACACTGTTGATGCTGGCTCTTAAGCTTGAGAGAAATGAATGGAGAGAATTTTTTTTTAATGATCTCTTTAAACCAGCCTTAAGTAATTTACTCACTCCCTTGGCACTTGGTCACTACCCTGAGGACCTGACACCTGGGTTTCAAATGTCCCTGTTTGCTGAGCACCACAACCCTCTGAGCTCTTCATCCTCCCCTCCTGGGGGTCCTCTGCCCCTGAACAGGCTCCATGGGCTGGTGGCATTAATTGTAGGGCTGTTCATCAGCATTCCTCCTCTGAACACTGCAAGGGCTGCTCAGGACTGCCACAGCCACCACATCCCATCCCCTCAAGGGATTTTTGCAGATTTGGAATGAAGGAAAGGCCAGGGAAATTATGGAACCAGCTGCAGTGTGAACGCCCTGCTGCTGCTGCTAAATGAAATGGGTGCATGCCCACAGACAACCAAAGCAGGGGAAAAAAAGAACACAACAAGGTTTAATGCTAAAACCAAACATTTCACTTTTTGCACAGCTTGGCTCACTGCATAATATTAATTCAGATAGTTTGCCTCCTTGTGCCTGTTCAAAAATTCTGCAGTTTATATCTCTACAGCACTGCCATTACAGCGTAGCAGCAAGATTGTCCTTTGCTAATGTTTTTAGGACCTCACATTACACTTTTATGACCAAGAAAAAAGAAAATCCAACAAAAACCCAGTAGAATGATATAGGTACTAGAGGGGTGACCAGCTGAGCACATTTTGGGTGAAGGAACTGCAGAGAAGGGCCACAATGACCAATGCCAGGGGCTCAGCCATGACAGAGCCACATCTCTGGCTGAGCTGGCAGGGCTGTCCCAGCTGAGGCCATTCACTCAGAAAAGTAATCTCTGACCATAAAATGTGTGGCAGAGTGCTTTTAAAGGCTTTGAAGGGTCTATGAGCCTGGGGAACACTGAGCAGAAGTTGTTTCTTCTGAATGGAAAAAATTGCTGAGTTCAGGAACCAGATTTATGTCATCAACCTTTACCACTTGTTCAAGCTAATCTTGCAAAACTGTGCCTGTTTCTGCAAGTAATCAATTAAACCCAGAGTTGTATTTTCATTTTCACATTTGTTACCGTTCATCAATCTGTTTTGTCTACTAAATACTCCCTTTTCCAAAGGCCACATAGTCCAAATACACTTATAGAAAGCACACAACACCTTTCTGAACATGCCCACAAAATTGTGCTCTCAAACAATCTGGCATTCCTTTCTCCGTGGTTCTTACTAATTTGAGTAAATTCCACCTGCTTTTTTTTTTTTATTTCTCTTAGAAGGCTGCTCAGTGTGATTTCCAGTCATTTCTCTTAGGCTCATTAAAGTCCTAGATATTGCAAATTGCTTTTTTTCCCCACCTTGTTAATACATGAAGTGACAAGGTAGATTGCACCGGGTCAGAAATGTGTGACCACTCCTGCTTACGTTCAGCTTTTCACACCTGTTTTTCTGTTGAAGCATTTTACACATCACTTACCTTTCTTCTAACTTGATACAAGAGGAACATTTAAGCTTGTTACATTTTGTAAAAAAAAAAATAAAAGAAACACAAACAAAAACAAACGAAGAAAAAAATAAGAGGTTGATTTTCTATTCAGAAGAAAAAAAAGCTCTGATATACAATATGTAGAAGTCTTGCATTGTTACTGTAAACTTTCTAGTAGTGTAATAGGCACTGGTTATCAGTCAATAAAAATAAGAACTGTTATCGTTCTGATGTCTTGAATAATCCTGCTGAACTGAAAGCACAGTCACACCAGTTTTGTAGACCTCAACTATCAGATCTTAGCATTGTGAGTATGGTTTTTTTCTAATATACCAACTATAGAATCTTTACACATAATAAAAAAAGAAAAGTTAGGGGCTTAACAAATGTACATTAGGACTCTGTGTGTGTGGCATACGAGTAAAACAAAGTTTTGTTTGATTGCATTTTTAGATTTCCTTTGTTGTTTTTGTTTGCTGTGGAACTATGGAAAAGCTACCATGAACATTTCTTACCAAAGTCTTGTGTAGATGTTTTGTAGCTGTCTGCCTAACACATTATTATTATTATTATTATTATTATTTTGGAATAAAGACATCTTTACTATGAATTTTACACTTGTATGAGATTCTGTTCAACCAGTATGATTATGTACACCAGAAAAACACTTATTAATATGAGTCTAGTCGTGTTCTTTACATTTTTTTTCAAGATAACAGGATATCAGGAGTGAGTGGATTTTATTAGAACCAGTTATTCTTTCTACTTGGAAGTTGTTTGCACCAAAGTCTTTGTCAAATAGTTTGTTCTTTTAAAATCCCAGGGTAGCTTAGGAATATCACCTAATGTGTTTGTGTATTATTCTCATGTGGGTTTTGTTGCCGTTGTCAGTTTTTAATAAAAGAGAAACTATTTTAAAGAACCCATTTTAAAGCCTGCTGGTACATGAAAGGAAAAATTGTTAAAAATAAGTTGTCAGAAAGTCTGAGATTTTGTGAAACTTTCAACTGATCTTTTGTGCTACTAGAAAACTGTTTTGGGACACTGTGGGTCCAAGTGTGCCAATGATAATTACACAGAAATCGTGGAGGTGAGGGGGGCCACACAGCAGTGCTGCTGCTCCAGAAATCCAATTGTCTGTAACATTTGCAGCCAGCTAAAAGTGACCTGTGTGTTCACAAAAAAAAAACTTCTATCCTGAAACTCAAGTGTAACCAGGCTGAGGTTACTACCTGGAGCTAGTAACTGAAATGTGCTAAAAACCTAAACCTCTTGCTACCACGTTTAAGGCACTTAGTGTTCTTTGCTCCACATGCAAACCACATTTAATATTTTTATTGCAACAACTTTCAACCATGGGACTCAGCCACTTCTCGCAGTGTTGTGCAAAACAAAGCAATTACAGACCACCTGAATGACACTGAGTTCTGCCTCCCCTGCTTTCCAAAAGACAGAACAGTTTGTGCCCTAGCTGATGGGCAGGTTACCTGCTCAGTAGGCAATGACAGTTTTCACATGGGGTCTGGGTGTCTTAATGCACCTAAAATGTTAATGCTGGGAGCTCTGCATTCTCATCTCCTTCACTGAAGCCCTCAGGAACTTCAGCTACTCTGCAATGAACTTGCAAGCACTGGGAGAGGCGAGTTCTCCCTCTCTGTGTAAGTACCACATCTGCACAAGGAGCAGAAATCAAGCCTCTCATAACTCACAGTTTGCTTCCTTTTTTTGGCAGGGTATTTTGAGATAGGTCTCTTCAATGATGTACTTTACATACATTTCAAGGGAAGACCAAGAGCCTTAAACTCTCACCCACCAAGGTCCAAGTGCAGAAAGCACCCCAAAGCAGCTTGGTGTGTACCAAACCAGCTGTACCTTTGTACCTGAAAAAAGAGAGAGAGAACACATGCATATAAAGGAAAAGAGCAAAGAGGACACATGGTTAATGCACAGAACCCTTCCAAGCAACGCTCTCCTTCCTACTGGTGCTGCCGGAAATACTCTGATGTTTCAAGGACAATATACAGGAGTAGCCAGTGGCCCATCCACAAAATTCATTTAAGTAACCTTTCCAGATACAACTAATGAGGCTGGGGTTAGGATTTATACTTGTTTATGAGCATCGAGCCAAGGGAGCTGGGCCAACAGCTGATAAAAACATAAATAACACATCCCACACTTAACTTGTAAACCTCAAGGTATCACATATTTATCCACATAAGTCAGAATTTAGAAGAAAAAAAAAAAAGAAGTTTTTTACTTACAGCACCCTTAAGACCACTTGGGCAGTGAGGGAACCAAAGCAGTGTCTAGAAAACATGGAGCTTGATTATAAGTAAAACATTTGAAAATGGTCTTTGTCATGATTTCAAAGTGCATTAAATGTTATGAATGGCAGAACAAAATTTTATACCACTTACATATAAAGACACACAGAAAACAAGGTGCAAAATATAGACATAGTGCTCCCAGTGCAAACAAGGAGCTTTATCATTTAAAAGATTGAAATATTTACACGGGTCCTCAAAATTGTCCACTAAAGAAAAAGACAAACTTTTGTCAATCAATCTACTTGAAAACATATAGTTCTATACTTTTTTGTTACCTGTTTCAAATTCCAGTTTATACGCACCTTAAATGTCAGAAATGAGGATAAATATCTGTAAATGGATCATTCCTGAAGGACACAGCAGTGTACAGAAAGCAAGCAATGTATTCACGCACTAAGGCTTGAAATGCCCTTACTGGAGCTTCGCCTCTTAGAGAAATAAAATGACATCCCACTAGATGGCACTGGAAGCCAACACAGCCAAACACAGGCTGTGTTTGGGGAAAAAAACCCCAGAAATTCTAACAAATCATAAACCCCAAGTAAGCAGGTGAGCCTGTGTGCAGAGTATCACTGTGGCAAGGGACCCTCAGGCCTTAAATCAGCATTTTTCTCTCTGTGTCTTCCCACTCCCTGGCAACACCGAGAGCATCATCCCGGCAGCCACGCCAGGCACCTCGCAGAGAGGCTGGAATCTTGTCCCAGCCCTCTTCCATCAGCCCCAGGAATGCTCGGGGGTGCAAATCAGATGGGAGAGGGGCAGGAGGAGGCAGTGAAATGAGCCACAGCAACACTCTGCTATTCTCTGCCCGTGAAACCACAGCTATCCGACTGCTCTTCCAGAGAGGCATCCCTGCCTTCCCCTATGGGAAAAAGGTGTTTTTATCAGTCTTTAGAAGCAGGAATCCTTCAGCCTAGGCCATAACTACTTGGCTAGGAGAGAAGAGGCCTAGGATTTCAAGCACTCCTGCGAGGGAGGTCAGGGAGAGCAGGTTTGGAGCCAGCCAGCCTCCCGAGTTTGTGTGCCAGGGTGGTTTTTTGTGTGCTGGTGACCCAGCTGAGCTGGGGGCTGTAGCCAGGATTCCTGAGGGCTGCCAAGGAGGAAAACACATTGGCTGAACCCAGGATTAGAATTAAATATGGGATTTTGAGGCCATTGTGACTCAGAAGTAGTTTCTTCCCGGGGGCAAAGTTTCCTGTACTGAAGAGAGTAAAGCACCTGTTATAGTTGAGGTGATATTATTTTATTCTCTGCTATTGTTAAAAAGATAAGCACTTTTGAGGTGGAAGTGGTTTAGAAATGCTAAGAAAGCTGAGTGGCTTGCTACAGAAAATGCAGCCCCAGTCTTTTGTTTAATTTGAGGGCAATTGGCAGCTCCCTCACATGGTTCTCCTACCAACATGAAATCTCTTCCTTGCTCGGATAAAGCAAAGCTCACAGGCTTGAAAAGTTTGGTTTTTGTTGGGAATCAAAAAGAAGAAACCTCCACAGAATCTAGTGGGTTTAATCCGAGGCCCTGGGTAGAGCTTGGGTTGATGAAACAAGAATTATATAGAGACAATAAGTAAAGAGTTACGGATTTGTAGTTTTGTAAGTTAAAAGGTGTTTTAAGTAAGAAATCATATTGAGTAAGATAGTAAAGAGTTTAAAAAATAGAAATATTAGTGTAATTTTGTAGAATAAGTCAAAAGTTAGTAAAAAGAAAATGTAAAAACCTGTTAGTTAAGACATTGGCTAAGAATTACTGCATTGCAGTAGAATAAGGTTAAGATGATAGGTCAATGAGTTAAAACAATATATGTGTCAGTTTTCTATTAGTCCAGAAAGTAATATACATGTATCTGTCGTGGTAAAGAAGCACCTGGTGATTTTTTCTGTAATGGACACTCCATTGTTAATGAAGTTTCCCAACCTAATGAGACTGATGTGCTTATCTGAATAATAGAACAGAAAGAGAAGAAAATTCTGTCTCTCGACTACTTAATGCAACAACCCCCAGACAAAAAGCCAACATTTTGGTGCCTCCATGTGAGGATGACTCTGACAAAACCAACAGTTATTTTCTTCTTGAAAAGCCTGGAGAAAGCCTTGTGTTTGTGGAGAGATATCCAAGAAGAATTACTGTGTCACGTGCAGTGATCCCCACACCATGAACAAAGGGCAAAGTGCCGTTTGCTATTTATCATAAATAATGTAAAAATTAAAAAATCAGCAACAGTTATGCCATCCAAGTCATGTCCAGAGTGACAGAGGCAGAATCAATTCCCATTCCTCCTGTAAGCAGGGCTGGCAGCACATGCTGAAGTGCCTTCCATCTAAAACATTCCAGCTGAAACCAAACCATACCGACCCAAAAGCAGGGCTGTGTCCCAGCAGGGATTTCAGGCTCGTTCAGTGCTCCCTGAAAGTTCTGTAGCTCTGAATCAGGGCATAAACCTTAAAAAATTAATCTATTGGGGGTTAAACAAAAGTTAAAAAGACTTCATATGCAAGTACCAAATTAGAAACATTTTTGTTGCAGCTGAAATGAAGAAGTTTAAATGTATTATTTCATTTCACATGAGCTAACTATTTCAAAACAGCTTTTTCTCTTTATTCATATTAAAGTACTTTCTAAAATTAGAACCGTCTTACAAGTCGAGAAGACAACAGCCTTATCTATTTTGATGTAATTTTAAAAAGGTTTCAGTATGAGTCACCTAGCAAAGCAGAACATTTCAAACTCTTTATCAAAAAAGATAAATTATTAAATATTATTTTTTTTCAATTTTCGCCAATCCAGAAAAAAATCACAATTTCAATTTTTAATAAGAGCAACAGGTATTCATATTGTTCCAAGTACCTGTTGACAAACTAATTCTTATTTGTAAAAGACACTGCTCTGCTAATTAAGATACAAATTTTCACTGGTGATTACAACATATAGTACTTGAAGAACACTCCTAACATTTTTAACTATAAAAAAGCTGATTTCCTCATTTTAGAGCTTAAAACATAAAATATAACTGCCAACCAACTCAATATTCCTTTAAAATAATAGATTTCTCACCAAGATTTCATTTTTTGTTTATATTTAGACCACTAGCTGAAAATTTATGGTATGCACTGGCTGACAGAGTATCCTGCCTGCCACATTTCAAGAAGGGCAATGTTGTTGAAGCAGTAGTTTGTGAGCAGAGCTGTACTTCTCTAAAGCCTTACGTGGCCATAGGGATAACAGGACACCTGGGAAATAGGTTTGCTTCCTTTTGTATTACTAGAAGATGAAGTGCTACATTTATTTTAAAGTACTATTAAAAAAAAAAAAAAAAACAAAAAAAAACCCTCCAAAAGTGGTCTGCTGTGGTGGCTGACTCCTTGGTGGATCATAGAGAGATCACAGCAAAAAGCTGGAGAAAGCAATTTCCTTTTTAACTTGTCTTCAGTTGTAGTAGTTAACTTCATTTCTAAAGGGAAATTCTGTAATTTCCCAGGAGAAACATGTGAATTGTAAATATGAAAGAATGTAAATATGAAAGATGTTTTGGTGAGGTGCTTTCCTCGACTAATGAGAGAGTTGTGTTTTGTTTGTTGTTCATTTCTGGGGCTCACTGTGCAGGAGACACACAGA
>VZRF01000398.1:58913-71845 GCA_013396875.1 Vireo altiloquus
AGTTTTGCATTGCTGTGGTGACCAAACCCAGAACTCTGTCTCTAAGAGGGACCAACTCAGTTATACCTGTCAACATGCACCATTTTTGTGTTTAATTCATTCCAGGAAGAACCAATTTGGATTACTGCCTTGAATTCCTTCAGTGAACAGCCTGAAGGTGTTTCCAGAAGAGGGAAGTGCAGACAAACCCCACCAGCGGTGCGTCCAGCCCTGAGCTGCTCCCATGCGTCTGCAGGCGGCAGCATGAGAGCAGCTTTGCAGCGCAGGATGCTCTGCTCTTCCCCAGCCTCCCACGCTCCCACAGAGCCTCGGGCAGTGCTGGGAGACCAACAGGAGCAGGAAGAGCTCCCCGTGAAACAGCAGAGCCCTTTCAGCATCGATGTTTTATCTGGTGCCCACACAGCACCAGACCCGCCGAGCACCCGGCACAGCGAGAGGGTCAGACGGTGCCAAAGCTGGTGGGGCTCGGGGCAGGTCAGTCCTTCAGAGTCCTGCTGATCATAGCTCTGACTTGGAATTGACTCCTCGCACATCCTAAAGTGCCATCATCTCTTGAGAGTGAGGTTTCTGTTTTAATTAAGGCAGCACTCTGGAGCAAAGTCACTTTGGCTGATGGTAGATGCAAAATAGAACTCGAACTGTTAAAACCATCAGCATTGTCATGCTTAAGCTTTAGGTACGTGGCCCACAGAACCTCCCTGCAACAACAATTTAGGCATCTGAAACCTTTTGCTGAATATTTTGGAAGAGCCAGGCCCCTCAAAACCGATCCCATAAATAACAGCAGGGAACTGATTGCTCAGCCCTCAGTTTTCAAACTGCTCCTTTAGGTCTGTTCTCTTCCCTGAGCTACTCCTGCTGGCAGGAAGGGATTATGTTGGAGCAATTGGAAACTGGGTAACAGAACTACAGAAAAGCCAGAGCAAAGCACAGTCTCAGCAGAGCAAACTTTTCTTGTGATACAACAAAACCTGTTTCCCCTTCCTTCCCCTCAAATCCAGTAAGACCAGAATGCTAGAAAAGCAAGAACTAGGTTGCTATGACTACTATATATTGACATCAACACCTTCTCCTTAACACTTTTCCTCTTAAAAATCTAGTTTCTGATCATATGAGTATTAATCTAAAATTTTCTGTCATGTTACCAATTTAAAACATATGTAGGATTGTTCAGGTATTTCAAAAATTCATTTAAGAGAACACAGAAACACAGAACTGTTTACATTGGAAAAGGTCTCTCAGGCCATCAGGTATTGCTTTGCTCACAATTAATTTTTACAACCCACCATGCATTGGAGCAGGGACTTAGGATTTGTCAGGGAGAATTAATTTGTAAAGGATTGTTAAAAATTTCTTTTCCTACTTTTTTTTTGCCTGTTGAAGAGTGGGTTGGATCAGGCATTGTTCTGTGGTATGTAGATTATGTAATAGGTCTTCACACCTTTCTTGTTAACTGTGTATTTCTTCAGTGTAATAATAATATTAATAATAATAGTATCTGAAAACCTCTGCAAAAGGGATCTTTCACTGTAGAAAAGAGGACTGGCAAAGTGAATTGGTCACACTTTCTTCCCAAAACACGGTTAAGGTTATGCATGTTTGGAATCCTATTAGTAAATTGCATTACATTATCTCTGTTTGCTACAGTGAAATTGCAAATTAACCCCCTTTAAAAGTGGGTCAGCTCACATCACCTAAAAGACCAGCACTGTGTGATCAATCTTAATATCATTATCAAGTAATCTGCAGAAAAGTGCTTGGCAGACAATGCACTCTGACTCCCTGCCCAGGGCTCCTGCTCTGTGATTAATGGTTGTGCTATTCCCCATTTGAGCCCTGATAAGTTACACCTGTCCACCACTTAGGCAGACTTCATCTGGAATTCATGGAAGCACTAAAAAAACCACCAAAAACTAAGGAACAGAAGAGGAAAAATATTCTCAGTACTTACAGGAAAAGTTGCTGGAAGTTCACATTTCAGTCTCACCCTCTGAAAATCATATCCTTTCAGTGCTTCCAGTGCAATGTTTTCCAGATATGCACAATACTTTTTTACATGTACAACTCTGAATTTACGTTTACTATAAAATGAGAGTTTTGCTACTGTATTATTATACAAGTTGCCAAAAGAACAAAATCCAGTGTCTGAAGATCAGACTAAGTTAGGCTGCAGTCATCCAAGTACTGGCTGCTACATCTGTGTGATGTATGGACAGTGGATATTTGTGTGATACTGTTTACTTAAACCATGTTTTTTTGCCCAATAATATTTTCTTGAGCTGTTGCTGGCTGAATCATTGTTGATTTACTGCCATATGTGAACCATCTCTTTTGACTGCTGCCAGTGCTGCAGTTCTTCTTGACACAGAAGGCCAGCAGCAGGCTCTCAGCTGCTCAGCATCTCTGCCTGCCCTTTAAAAGGGGTTTGTAGATGACACTGGCTTCATTTCAGATTAAATGCAGCTGTGAATATCAGTAATTATTAACATAATTATGACATAGTTCCCTCAGTTTGTTGTTTCACAGCATGAAATGCTGGGTAGGTAAAAAGCCTTGATGGCCTTAACACCTCCTTGTTTTTGCCTGTCCACACCCCCTGGTACAGCATTTAGTGGGGCTGATGGGCTCTGGGCACCATTCTGGCTTAGAATGGAAGCAAAAACTGAGGGGATGCAGGTTACTGCCCTGGAGCAGAGACAAACTGGGGTGGTACCAATAATCTTGAACTGATATTGCCACAGGACACCTTGCTGTGGCTTCAACAACACTCTGTTGTGCAGAGGAAGAACCACAAAAATGCAAAATATAACTTCCATATTAACAAAAACCCGGAGCTGTCTGCTCCATCTACTCCAGCATTTGTAGTAACAATGGCAATGAACAAGGCAAGGACAGGAAGAGGGAGGAGTTTTATCTCATAATTAAATTCTGAGGCATTATATTGTTATGCACAGCTGCAATTTGCTTTGTTTTATTTTCCTGAAAGAGATTATTTCCGGATAATTTTTTCCTAACAGCTCACTGGCTGGTGGTGCCATGTGTTGGTATTTTACAACTATAGCCAAACAGAGGGTAGAAGAGCCTACATATTCCCTGTCCTCCAAACAGCCCTTTTAAAGTAAAGAATGTAACTGGAAAAAAATATTTCCTCCAAAATGTTACCAAGAAAAATAATGTCTGGGTGCTTTCAAAGTAATTTTGGTGTTTTCTCAGGCCACATTTGGGTTAATGCTCATAGGAGCGTTAAGGAAAAGTTCAGTACTTTTCCTCTGTGAGTCTATGGAAACCAAACTGCCCAGTGACTTCAGCAAGATTTCAGTGTCTAAGGGAAAATAAAGACCATTTCTTGGGCTGTCTTTGCTCCCTCAGAAACTCTTCAGGATCCTCTCTTACTGTTTTTGGTTTCAGCATTTAAAGAAATGTTAACCAATCTCTCTGGAAGCCCTATAAATGTGAGTGCATGTCTGGCTGCAAAAAAAGTCAGCAGAAATTGTGTAGAAACATAACATTCACATGGCTGATACTTAACTTTTCAACAATTTCATAATTCCTCATCTCTCCAAGTTACACATTCCCCACAGCCAAGAGATGACTAAAATGATTTAACTGAATTTCACAACTTTGCAGATAATAACTGAGAACAGCAGGCAAAATCACAGCAAAAAAACCCCAAACGTTTTTCATCCCCTCCTAAACAGGACTTTATCTCAGCAGCTTGCTTCACAAGATAAACAACCTTCCCAGTACAAAAAACCCAGTGTGAATCTCGTGATTTTTAAATTAAAGTATGTAAGGGGTTTGTTTTGCCCATCTAAACCCACTTCCATGGTTTTTGTGAAACACAAGTGTCCCGTGAAAAGTTCTCACTGCAACACTGGACGGACTTTGCCTTGTGTGTGCTAGGAAAAGGGGTGGTTTCTAAATGCAGAGAGCTGGTCCTGCCAGCTTTACACACAATCATTTGGAGGTAAAACCTGCAGAAATACCCTTCCCCTCCCAGGAAGGGGTGGCTCTCATCAGAGCCAAGCAAGTCCTTTTGCAGGAGGAAGGGAAAGAGCTGCACCTTGCACCTGCACAAGCGAGGAGGCAGGAAATCCAAAACAAGGAAAGGAGGCTCAGCTCCCTGACCTGCTCTCCCCAGGACTGAGGAAAAGGGCTGGGACTGCTGCAGGTGTCCAGGTGGAGGAGGGAGAACCTTCCTCAGCACACAGCGAGCCTCCCTCATCCCAGCCCTCTCTGGAGCCGTGTGCTGAGCCCAGGATCAGATCCATCCATCTGTGATCCAGCATCCATCTGTGCTGGATCTCCACGGCAATAATCTAATATTTTAGTTGGCCATGAAGTTGGAAACAAACAACCAAAGGGATAAAGTGCAACAAAATCCACAGAAGTGACAAAACAAATTAAACGGCTGGAGAAAACAGAGCAAATGCATAATAAATATCATTTTAATATCTCCTTGCACCAGTGATTTGACAGGCAAAACTGAGGATGACTCAGATATTTTTCAAAAATGTTTAAAAACCGAGCTGTTACTCACAAATCACTTGATTTTATTTTTCTAGAGATCCTTTGCTTTTGTTATGTTGTGTACCCACTTCATACAGGGGTGGCTTTATGTTACCCGAAAGCACAACAAGAGTGTCAATTCTTCCCATAATCTGCTTCTATACCATGACCAGTTTTGGTGGATACAAAAAGAGTTTTTATAATATACCCTTTAATTTGTAGCTACTGGGGCTTTCTTGGGGAGAAAGGGTTATTTCTTTGACACTTTTCCAAGAGAAGATGAAAGCCAGGAGATCTTATTGTTAATCTCCTTTATTCCCCTCTTCCTCCTCCCTCAGGACATTTCATTGTCAATGTTGGACACTTGATTTTTGTTGTTCTTGTTTGGGATTTTTTTGGTTGGTTTTTTTTTTTTTTTGCTTTGTTTGACAGTTTATAGGCTCATTAATTTTAACATCACAATGAGGTAAAAGAAAGTTTTGGCCTCATAACTCCACTGACTCCAATGGAAGAGCAGCAAACATCAATCTGTTTGGCAGTATTCTTAAAAAAAGAAAAAAGATTAATAACTTTTACATGAGTTGTAAATCCAAGGTATTGGACCCCAAGAAAACACCATGCAACCAAATTAAAAAAGAAGGAATTCTTTAAAACCCCATGAATCCTGATGGGGGCTGTAATTCCAAGGTGGATCCGGTACAGCTTTTTTTGCCTGAGATTTCAAAAACCCTGTTTTCATTTGGACCCCCCTAGGGCAACAGAAATACTTTTTCTTCTCCTCAGGCTAAACTGTTTATGCCTGTCTCACTTTCCAGAGCTACAAAGTGCAAAAATGGGATCTTCTTCATTAAAAAATAAACAGGAATTCTCTACAATACTCTGCTTTTCCCTCAGAATAAAACCAGGAGAGCTCTACTAACTCAGAGCTGATAGAGCTTTAAGCAACCTGGACTAGTGGATGGTGTCCCTGCCCACGGCAGGGGTGGAACAAGGTGAATTTTAAGGTCCCTTCTAATCCAAGCCACTCTATGATTCTACTCAGAGTTAGAGAACTGATATATTACGTCCATTTCTGTCATTTTCCACCTCTGCCAGTCCATATTTTGACGCTGTATATAAACCGTGAGCGAACATGAATAATTCAATGGCAAAAATACTACAAAATCAGCCATTCCAAAGGAAATGTGAAGTGGAAAGAAGGAACTCATCCATCCTAGGAAGCACTGGAGAGGTGAGAGTCTGTGGAAGGAGGTGGTGGAGATGTTCTGCTTTTAGATGGTGGAACCATAATAAAAAGTCAGCTTTTCAGGCCACCCACTCCTTGGCTCTGACCTCCCCTGTCTGATGTCTCTGACATCAACCCACATCTATGTCAGGATATATTTTTAAGCTGTCCTAGAGTGATGTCATGCAATGATCAAAACACTGTAAATATGGTTCTTGTCGTCACCAACGAAACCAAATTAGCTTTTATACCAGATGAGCTTTTAACCCAGCCAGTGATGTGATCAGAGGGGAGAGAATAAATCTTGGGCTCTTCGAGTGCAACACAGGTTTAAGTGCAAAGCTTGAGTGCCTTAAAAGCAGAACCTCAGCTTACACATTACTAGAAAAAGAGTTGGGAGAGGCGAGAATGCTTTTCACGAAACAGAATCAGCATGGAGATAGTATAACTCTGATAAAGGTAATGGGGAAGCACTGGAGAAATAGCTCATAGTTCTACCACAAAAAAGGCAGGTAAGTTATTCTTCTGGTGTCTTAAATCCTAGATAAAATTGATTCTATCAATTTGTCTCGTGGCATATTCAGGCAGCAGTGGGTTCATCTACTTTGCTTCCATCACTTACAGCAAAATTTTCTCCTCTTGCAAAGCAATCAGGTGCTGCCAGGGCAGGGGAGGAGAAGGGAAGGATTATGCTAAGGGGAATATACAAATATATACAGATTTTATTTTCATATCCATATAAGAGCATAAAACAAGCATTGGAAAATAACAGGAAGCGAACCACAGGTGCTTTATATACATTCTGGTGTTGTTTCTCCTGTGAGAGTGGTCCTGATGCATTTCTCACCTGCTCCACAGATCACTTTAATTAAAGCATTAATAGATTTCAGGCTGTCAAAGCCAGAGTATCTATATCCAGCCCCTGTCAGAGTCTGTACCTCTGCTCACACGCTCCTGTATGTTTGGTTCAGTCTATCATTGAATTAATCAAACAGGGCAGCCACTCCTGATGGCTTGTGTCCATCAAGGGCATCCATCACGGGCTGAGCCCTGTTCCCCCTGTCCCCCGACACAGCCACATCCATCCCAGGCTGCCACCAGCCCCCAGCTGCTCTTTGTCACCCCTGGGAGAGGCAGCTGCAGGCCCTGCCAGCTTTGGTGTGACAGTGGCAGAAACCCCACAGTTGCCAAATCCAAAAAAAAGTGGATTTTGGAGCTGTCGGAAAGCACCCGGCTACTCTGTCACGTTTCCCCAGCTCTTCCAAGGAAGTTGTATTTTCTCTCTAACACTGAAACACCTCTAGCAGTGCTACAGAAAAACACGCTCAGATGATTGTTTTCATATTTTCAATATGTGGGAATCCTCACGTTCCACACGTTTCCCCCATTTCCGGCGCAGTTGGATTTCGGTAGGTGATTCATACAACAGTGGCTTCAGCTTAACCCCTTTGAGAGCATCCATCATTTTGGTCAGGATCATAAGTAATGGTGCCTCTCAGAAGCTAAATAACATACTTGAGTGAAATACTCATCTGATATGTACATGTTTTCCATCCAAATAACTTCACCTAATAACTCATGAAAGCCTTTAGTAGAGGAAAATGATGAGATTAAACATGATGCTTTTTGATACACCTGCTCCCTTCCATCTCAGAAGAACAGTATTAGCTAAAGCCATTCATTTTGTCTAAAGGGATCTCTATGATGCTTTATCTGCTAAACAATTTCATTAAATTCTCCATCCCTGGTAGAAATGAGGTGCAATTTAGAGCAGACAGGGATTTTAGCTGCCCTTATCACTACAGGGGTGCAGCAAATCCATATTTATTCAGTGTAACATCAATGAGATGATCTGTATGTTACAAGACCTCCCAGGATGTGACTCATGAGGCTGGACTGTCTCACCATGGTGTCCTCTCACCATTGCCATTTGTCACAGCATTTGTGAAATGCTGGTACCAGGCAAATACTGGTACCAGCAATTATTACAATAACCAACAATAATTACAGCTTCATAAATGAAAAATCATTTCAAACCAACAGCCCCATGACACCACTGAATCTCAAGCCCCATAACACTCTTTGCTCTTTAACAGACACTGGTTTCAGAAGGCTGGAGAAGAGATGAGGCAGCTTTCATCACACTAAGCAAATTAGGGAATACTTTTCCTGCCAAACTGAGAACGTGGAGGTGGAAATCTCTCTGCTGTGGCACGAGCATCCAGAATTCTGGCATTACCAACACTTTCAGAAGTTGATTTGCTTCGAAAAAGCATGTTATAATGTTGTGCAAGTAAGGTTCAGGAGGTACTTGCTGACGGTTTTGAAGACAGTGTTAAATGTTATGCCTTCCACAGACAGCATAGGAGACACAAGCAACTCTCCCTCCAAAAACCATGGTGTGCTGTGAACACATCACAAGTTAAATTTTACTTGACTGTGTGGATACTGCATCCTTCAGCTCATAAAGCAGCAGGAAACAATGCGTTCTGGAAAAAAAGATATTTATTGGAAATCCAACTGTCTGCCTTGCATAGAATGGGTTCAACACAGGTAGGTGTTGGCATTACGAGTGCCAGGGGCAGGATTGCACAAAGCAGAGGCATTTTTGGAGGCGAGGCAGTTCACACTCTCCTCATAACACCCAATCACTCATCCAGCCCTTTTACCCTGCTTATTCTCCTGGTGCTTTGCGTGTCCCACTTTGGGAGGCAGAGGAGGGATCAGCTCCCCACAAGGAGCCTGCTGGATAGGGAAACCTGCTGCAGCAGAGCAGCTGTGGATCACAGGAGGGAAAAAAGAACTCTTCTCCCTAGTTATTATCCCCTGCAGGGTCTAGGGCTCTTAAAATATTCTCATACCATTGCTGCAGGGCCTGTTTTGGGTTTTTTTTCCCCTTTCTCTCCGTAAATCAAATGCATGATTTCGTTTCTGCTTCCAGTTTGAAGTACACAGAAAGTTTTCATGGTGCCCACACAAATGTTTGCATACTGAATATTTAAATTCAGAAGCAGTACCCACATCAGTTATTACAGCAAATCATACCCTCATGAGGATGCACAGCCCTTTAGAATCCAGCAAACTTTCAGCCCAGTGATGTTTTATAAAGGATGGAAATGCCACACCGGAACAAACAGTAGTTTTATTCTAACGAGTAGGATTTAACTAACTCCTGTATCAGTCAGAGATGCCTCAAGGAGAGCCCCCACATATTCAGCAGCACCCTGACTGAGGCAACCCTCTTCCATCCACCCATGGGCTCTTTGATTTGAAATGCAATGTGGCTACACAACCAAGCATTAACGACCCCAGAAAGCTTCTGAAGGGGCTACAGATAAATAATTCCAAACTGGGATTAGCAATGGAAGCTTCTGTTTGTTTCTCGGTAGCTGAGCACAGATGGTAAAAAGTAGGTTTGGGAAAGGGGGGGTTTATTCCTGAAATAACAGAAGGAAATCTTTAGAAAAGCTGTAGACAAAACAACTGAAAAATATTCTGAAAATACTGAAAATAACAGAGTTCAAGGAAAGGTGAACAACAGGAGAGGAGCTATGCATTTGCACACACATTTTCTTTTTTGAAACCCTCAATCTGGAGAGAAAAATCTACTCTTAAAAAATAGTGGTCACTGTGGCTCCTGGCCTGATTTTTAAGATGCTGGCTGGAGGTCAGCATTTAGCAGGGAGCTGTGACACCCAGAGCTCCAGCCAGCAGACATTCACACTGCAACTCAGTGGAATAAATTTTTTTAGTTTCATGCAACATGGGTAATATATTACCATATAATTTCCCATCTGCAACACTTCTGAAACAGCATTTGACATAATTCTCTCGCATTTATTATCTGTTTAGGATCACTCTCTCTTTCCTCATACACCTCATCTTGCAGAATGAGTTTCGGAATCAAATTCTGATCTCAGTATGGGCGTATAGAGCAGAGATGCTGTTTGAGAATACAAGAGAGGCTCCTACTGTAATGGTACAAGCTCTTTCATATTGGTGTCTTTCAATCAGAAAAATGACAGAACTTTTCTTTTTCAGACGCTCTTCAGCTGCTGACACCCTGACAAACATTGAACAGCACACCTATTTCCCTCAGATCCCATATCCTGAACCTGTCCCTGGGGTCTGACACTGTAAACATGCCCCTTTCACACCAGGATGAACCCCCAATACATGTGGGGTCTCAGAGCCAGGTACACGTTCCTGGTCCTACATCAGGGAATAAGGGCCACACAAAGCTCTGTCACTCAGCTGTATTTTCTCTCTCGTTGCTGAAAGCTTTCAGAGCCCCATTGATGCCTCCCTCACCCAACACCACAAGCTGCCTACCTTAGAAGACAGGGGCTGTGTGAGCAGTGAGCCAGGAAACACAGGACTGTCCAGGCACGAAGCAGATGACCTTCTGAAACCAGCCAGTTCACATTCCCAAATCCCCAGCTGTAGCTGAAGCAGCCCTGGAATGAGAAATGTTCTGCCAAAGGTCACGGAGCCACCAGAGATGCCCTTTTGCACCAGGCTCTGTGCCTGCATCCCTCTGCCCAGCTCCTCGCTGGATCTTTTCTTCTGCTCTCCTTTAACCTCTTCTTGCCTTTGAGCATTTCCCACTCTTTTCCATGAGCCACCCTGCCCCATTCCCCCCAGCTTCTGTGTCTGAAGGGGAAAAGTACCCCTAAAACATCAGGATCTTACACTGTAAATCAGGACAACCTCTTCTTCTGTCTTCCAAGTCGTGGGGTGTGTTTTGCTGTACCAGATTTAGTTACATACACAAGATTGTTACACGTTTAGTGCAATAGAGTAATGAAACTCCTGTCTCCTTTATTAATGTCCCTTCCACTCTCACTCTTTCTGCTCAGCTCCTCTCTCTGAGCTCCCTCTAGGTGGAGGAAGGAAACTGTTTTGGAGATTGTTTTTCCTCTTAGGGAAATCCAGATTCCACCTGCGTATCATTGCCTGTCATTTTTTGACAGATACTTAAGATAGCAGAATTTGCATCACGCAAAGTTTAACAAGAATTCAAAATTTCTTATGTGAAAGAATCCCCTAAGAATGGAAGCCCATCACATAAATCTTCAGTGCAGTAGGGCTCCCACATTTTGAACGCTGGATATTTTCTGAAGGGGAAGAGCTTTCCTCTCCATGATCAGAACTCACAGAAATGGTTGAACCTACAGAAATGAAGCACCAAGCCACTAAAACACTTCATTATTCCTTCTGAGCACTGTTCAAATACCAGTATTTACCTCTGAGGCTGTAACAAAATTGCATGTTTCTGCTCTGGCTGGAAGAGCCTTCCAGAGTCAATATTCATACTGCTGTGGGGAAACACATTTAATCTCCACATAAGCTCTCTATAATTTTATTATTATTATTTATAAGACAATACATTGGGTAAATAGCAGCAGCTCCATCTATGTGCAGTGTTAACAGGAAGGTTTTGGAGAGCAGTAATTTGCAAATTAGCCTTTTGAAAATGAAGGTAGGGACACAGCAGCCTCCCACTGCACTGAGCAGCTCTGCAGAGACCCTGAGATCACCCTTTGAATCTCCTCCCCATGTTCCACATGAGCCTGTGGGCTTAGCACCAAGTTGTCCCTTCTCTCTAGTTCATACACATTGTTTTTTACTGAATTAAATATTATCTCCAAGCCAGAAGAGGAGGGGTTTTGGTTTAGGCACTGCACATGCACAGAGCTGGAAGGAAATACACTTTTCAGAGGAGTGTAATTATCCAGGCAAACAAACCTGGGGAAGAACTGGAGGCAAGAGTGGTGCCACACAATGCATGAACAGAGATGTACCAAGGTGAAGTGTGCTCATGGCTTTACAGACTTTGTGACAGAAAACACTGATTTATTGACTACTCCCAATGGTCATATCATATTAATCATATTATTTTTCTCCTATTAAAGGTTTTACATTCCAATAACAATGTAATCATAAGTAAAAAAAAGAAAAAAAAAAGGGGATAGAAAATTAAGGCCAGCCTGCTTGGAATGTACCAGAAGATAAGTGTTCATTATAGCAATTTTATATAATGGGAGTTATTAATTTGGCAATTCAATTGCTCAGTGGCTGTGTCGTTAATAATCAGGTGATTATAATGAAAAAAATACTCTCAGTTGTGGAGTTAGACAGTGAAACAGCCCTAAAGTGGAGAAATAGAATTATAATGTTTATATTTTCCTCAAATTTCTGCTATAAAGTCAGTGCATAGACTAAATTTTGGTACCAATTTCTTCTTTTATATCTGTGTCCTATGTGCCTGCCTTTACTTTTTACTATTACTGTTAAAACAACGTTATAAAAAGGACAGAGGGGAAATTAAGCTGGAAAATTTGATGAAGTATAAACTACATATTTTTGCTTTCAATGTATTATCCTCTTTAAAACTGAGCTCTCTCGTTAAACTAGCAGTGGCCTGTCACTGCATTGCCTTAGAATAATAAAAACATGCAGAGGAGCCATATCTGCTTAATTACCACACTTTCCAAAAAGCAGCCATGGTGAATTTAAAGAGCAATAAAATTTCACCAGGCTTGGTCCCCACACGTGCTGCAGTGTCTCAGGGCCCCCCTGTTTTGGACACTCTCTTTTCAGATGTGACAAAAAGTTAGAAAGCCCCACAGCTTCAATGCATGTTCTTACCATGCCAGAGGGTGTAATAAAATAAACTACCCATCATAAAATCACTGAGGTTGGAAAAAGCCTTCAAATCCTCAAGTTCAGCCATAAATCTGACCCGGCCCTACAGCCCTCCCTGCTCCTGGATCCTTAGACAACATCTGCAACAGAAATATGCTCAAGTTTTGATATCCCACAGTTTTATTCTCAACTGATAAAGTGGAGGAACAGGAAATACACTTTTAAATTCCAGGTTAAAATGAGAGAAATCTGAAACAAACAATTGTTTATTCTGACATATACAAGGGATTAAAAAAAAACCAAACCTAATGAAGAAGCTGAAAGAACAAGTGCCCTGGGAAAAAGGCAACAACTGGATGTGAAAGTTTGAGAAACAAAGATCAATACAGGGGTTGGTTTCAAGGTTCTCTCCTTCAAATGTTACAGGAACTCTGAGAAGTTATCTGCTGGACACAACAATTCCAGCAGCAGACCATTATTTAAATTCACTGTGTTATTTCATTACCATATGGCAGGAAATGGAGGACAAAGTGTAGTAATTTTTTTTTTT
>VZRF01000398.1:71968-119484 GCA_013396875.1 Vireo altiloquus
TTATTTTAAATTATTTATACTTTTAATAAAAATTATAACCTTAATCTAGCTAAGATTTGAACAAAACTAATATAAAAAGCAGATATATTTATGTTTCTTTACGATCACTATTGTCTGCTTCTTTTCTTAAGGAATAGGGACATATTCATCCAGTTTACAAATGCAAAACTTCAAGGAAAACCACTTCAAGACCAAAGAATAGAACTCCTGGATTCTTACTTCAGCCCGTATCTACTGGGAAAAGGGTAAAAAGAGGGTGTCCCTCTAGGAAAATAACAATACTACTATAAAGTAGCAGCCATCTGTTCTGGGCTGTTACTTCTCTTTATGAATAAACATAGCATAAACTGAATAGCTGAGCAGAAATTAAAATCTTCTATGAACCACAAGGATTTAGATCGTACCTCCAGATTTTTGTCAAATGATAATTGAACCAGCTTCTGAAGGCTGGAAGAGAAGAGGGAAACACATATGCTGAACAATTCCTGAGACAAAGGAAGCTAAACTCAGATTAGTTCACTTTTCCGAAAGGTTTCAGCAAAGGTTATGCAAGATTTCAAATACAGAAAGTAAATAGGACAAGAACTGGCATTATTGCTGGCATTTGATTTCCCATGTAAACACTGGGAAACCTCTGCATAATTTCACTATTTAAATCCATTGATGGAAGGTGCATTGACATTTTTGGTCAGTCAATTTGCTTTTCGTTCAGAAAGAAGGTTTCTTCAAATTCTGCTAAGAACTGCAAGGGAAAAAATGGAGGAAGAACAGATGATTTGTGATTCTGCCTTCTGTTGAAGATGGGTGATTTTTTTCCTGCTCTGTCAAGGGAAAAGAGAAGAAGATAATGGTTAGAGCACACAGCAGTGACACAGTGC
Source organism: Vireo altiloquus (assembly GCA_013396875.1). Taxonomy (NCBI): domain Eukaryota; kingdom Metazoa; phylum Chordata; class Aves; order Passeriformes; family Vireonidae; genus Vireo; species Vireo altiloquus. Next base: position 72,847 of record VZRF01000398.1, read on the forward strand.
CAAGGTTCTTTTTCTAGGGTTTTTTGTTTGGTTGGTTGGCTGGTTTTGGTTTTGGGCCTTGAAAAGGTCACCATTGTGGCATAGTTCAGATGCTCTTCATTCCCACTTGGAGGGTCTTAAGTAGGACCCACAAATACAAGAGAACTCTTGGAATAAGAACTCCGAAACTCCAAAATATATTTGTATGTTATATCATTTGTAAAGGCAATAGCTGGCAATACAAGAAAACAAAGTGAAACTAAAATTCTCTTCATGCTAAGGAAAACCAGGCAATGTTCTACTCATTTATTAAAAAAAACCCCAAACAACAAAACCAAAAACCTACCAAATTCTATTACTTATACAGAATACGGCAAATTTTGTGAAATTTGGAGATCAGTAGTGTCATAAATCCAGAGCTTATTGTCTTGCTCATAGTTTAAAAAGGCCATTTATATAATTTTCTTTGATCTCCGTAGGTTGTTGGTCTTTCTGTCAGAGGCTATTGGAAATTTTGCTGATGAGATAATTGTAAAATTAATAGATTCAACATGAAACTTGATTAAAAACAGCCCACTTGATTTCAAGAGCAGGAACACAATAAATGCGTTCCAATTGTCTTGCTGGAATTCATCTAGTTTGAGGGGAGAATATTTTGTATAAAGATGGTATCAACTGGACTCAGGAAATTCTGTTAGGTTCACACAAGAGAATTTCCTTTTAACGAACCTATGAGGGTCTGGACTGGAGGAAAATTCCCAGCAAGACAGGGCATCTAGCAAAATACAATTTTCAGGCTTTTTGTTATCACCCAGACCACTCTGTGCATTTTCAGAGCATGGAACAGATCATGTATTTCTGTTCTGGGGAAAAGAAAAAAACCAACTAAAAATTGAGGTAATCCCCAACAACACTTTCAGTTCTAATTTGTCAGATTGTCTTGGCGCTAAGTAGATAATAAATCATGACCCACGAGCTCTTTTTCCACTTCAGATGCCTCTTCTGAAGGGTCCTTTCCTTCTGATTAAAGATTTGAATCCTTAAGTCTGCCCTGATTGCAGACTGCCAAACAACCCACGGCATCACCAGAGCATCCTCGAGGAGTTCATCATCCCAGCGCAGCAGGGGACTGAAGGACAGGGCAAAGGCACCAGGGCAGGGGTGGCTGCCAAGGCAAGGCAGCACCCAGTTTTCCTCCCACGGGCAGCACCTCCAGCTGCCAGAGCCTCTGCAGCCAGGGAAAGAGCTCAGCTTTGGCTGCAAACCACACAACCTCCTCTTTTCTCAGGGGAGCTCATCCCTGCGCCACCACCCCTGCGCTCTGAGAGATGGACCTGACACTGATGGCAGCAAAGACAACAAATCCATCACGCTTCAAACAGCATTTTTGGGAAAATTTTGGGCTGTTTCTGCTGGCTGAAGCCTCTCCTGTCCATGAGCCTAAGCTTTCCCCTTCAGATGGCTCTTTCAGCAGCAGGAATGCGAGGGGGAATCGTATTGTGAACAAACAGTCTCAAGCTGCAAGTCTACTCTACATCTTTATATAAAAAGTACAAATTAGCATGTGGTTCTTCTATATATAATGGAAGCAAATTGTCTGGAAGAAATCCTGCAGCTACCCACTTTACAATTTACTTAAGACAAATATTTATTTCCAGTCAGAAACAACGCAGTGGTTTTTTGACAAAGGTGACTGTGGAACTGCTGGGATCTGTACAAGGAAAGGCTGTACCAAGGAAAGCAAACACTCATTTACAAAAGGGACTCTTATTTTACAGCTATATAAATGATGGAGTCTCAGTGTTTGGGTTTAGCTGTTGGAATACTTTTGACATCACTGTAACACTCGAAGAAACCCTCTTTTATTAAGGAAAGAGCCAAAATCATTTTAGTCCCTGAAACAAAACTAATCCTATGCCAAACAAAGTTCCCTTTGAACAAAAAGGAGACTAAAAGGCTCCATGAACCCTCTCAAAAATTCTGTTTCTGCCAGCCTGACATAAAGGAAAGGCCTTCAGACACATCAGCCAGGCACAGACAGCAGAGGGGAAGCAAAGCAAAGATTAAAAAGGTCCTGGTGAGTTTGCTTCCAGATCCCAGCAGGAAAACCACAGCACAGTCAGGATATTGTGTGTGCACGGACACATAGCCTTGTACATTTGTTTTTGATCAACTAAGTTTACTCTGAGTTTAGACCATCTGAGCTACACATATAAGACTAAGATGAAAATAAGCAAAATATATTAAAAAAACCCTTAAAACTCCAAACCCCAAAACCCTAAAAATCCCCACTCAAGCTTATTTCGTATTTTCACATATGACTTCCTACTAATAAATACATTTTTAAAGGTACAGATAGAGTAAAAATTACCAACCTTCATCCTGCTATGTGCTGAATTATATACTTCATTTTTTCTACATTTAATTTTAGCGCCGATCTATAAGAGAAAATCGGTAAACACAATTTGTTATACAGAAGCAAAGAAGAAAAGGATTACAGTTTACTGTCACATTAGCAACCACCTGAGCACAAGCACATTTAGAATAACTTTATTCCATCAGATCCTAAACCCACCTCCTCCTGTCTCCTGCCTCCAGCACTGGGTGATCAGGAATGGGAAAAATGTAGAGGCTGTGCTGTTTTCCCCAGCACACCGTGCCAGCCTTGCCCATGTAAGGAGGAAAAGAATAATGACACAACTGGGCTTTCTCAGCACTGACAAGTGACATCTTGGGTTTAAAACGCTGCAGAATATTATCCCCAGGCTTTAACAGTCCCTGCTTTTTGCATTTCACACATCTAACTACCCATACCTACACTTCGAGGAACCCAAAGAGATGATAAAACAGAACCTGATTTTCGGATGAAGGTCAATATCTACTTACAGGCTGTGTTTCAGCTGGAGATACAAAGGTATTTGAAATAAAGAGCTGATCAGCATGTCAGGCTTGTGTCTGTCTCAGGGTTCATCCATGTAAAGTTTAATATGTTAACAGGGCTGATGATAGCACAGTAAAGCTGAAATCTCCCCCTGCCCAAAAAACCAAAAAAAGCAGCATCAGTTTCACTAAACCAGCAGAAAATCCTGCCTTTTTCATTTGCCTGATTCTCTTTGGTTTCCTTTCAGTTATAAGACGCTGTCACTGCAGTTCATACATCATGTCACATTGCTTCATCTAAGGGAACCTGAGAGGAAGAGAGAACATCAGGAAGTTTATGCATCTGGAAAGCATTGGAAAACTGCACACTTATTGAGATGGGCACACCCAGAGTGGCTAATTTTTACTTTTTTTCTCCTGTGCACTAACCCCAGGGAAAACTCCAGCAAATTACAGGCATGGACAAGGAGACAGGCTTGCAGGCAGAAGGCTGAAACCTCAGAAATCAGAGTAAAGCAGCTGGTTCTGAACACAAGTGCTCAGCACCTACAGTCAGAGGTGTGGGCCAGCTGCAGACTCATGTCCTACCTCACCATGGCTTTGGAAAGAACAGAGCTGTGCACAGGCTGAAAGGGTTTCTGCCTCTCTGCCTGCTGAATGAGCCAGCAGCCTGTCCAGGGCTGCTGCTGACAATTCTCAGCAGCAGAAGTAGCTGTTAAATGTTGAATTAGTTTGAAGTCAGGCTCATTAAATTCGGAAATGAGCTACAAAGATGTTTTCAAAAAGGATGAGCAAGTGAGTCAATTTTTAATTACTTATCAAGGAGGGGTTTTCAGTAGAGGTCGTCTTTGCAACTATGCGAAGCAATAAATATAACAGATTTACTGCTGTTTTTGTTTTCATGACAAACACCCAGGATTTGAAGGGAGTACAGAGATCAAAAATGGCTTGCTTTGACCAACATTTATGTAATATTCTGTCTTCCAGCACACAGATAGAAAAAAACACAAACATAATATTCTCTCCTTCTTAAAGGAAATAATCCGTGTATTTACATTCAAACAAAAATAACGAGACCTTCTGTTCAAGTCATCTTAAAACTCCCTTACACTCCAACCTCACAAAGTCACAGGCTTTGATCAAACCCTGGCACTCGTACAGCGAGTTCAACTGCTGGAAGGTTCTGCAGGTCATTCCTTGTAGCTCTGCTCATTCACTCTCACATTTAATCTGCCTGCATCGACCCGACGAACGCCGATCGATAGCGACAAAGTGATGGGCTGAAATTATCATTCAGGCCACTCTGCTCCACGGCACTCAGTGCTGCAGGTTCTGCCTTGCCTTGGACCTGGAATTTACCCCGAATGCCTTGGACTTGGAGTTCACCCTGAGTGCCTTTGGACTTGGAGTTTACCCCGAATGCCTTGGACCTGGAGTCTACCCTGGGTGCCTTGGACCCAGAATTTGCCCTGGGTGCTTTGGACCCAGAGTTTACCCCAGGTGCCTTGGACTTGGAGTTAATCCCGGGTGCCTTGGACCCAGAGTTTACCCTGAGTGCCTTGGACCTGCAGTTTACCCCTGAGCAGAGAGCATTGCTGCCTGCAGGAGCAGAGGTGCTGGACAGAGCAGATGCCCTCACCACCTGCAGTGAATTTTGGGATGTGATTTCCCTCCCCCTCCACCAGGGAATTCAGCATTTTTGTGCCATGGGTAATCCAGAAATCCTTTCCCTACCAGCAATTGTATCTGAGATCAGGAGGCTTTAATGCACCCTGAAATATAAATAATGCACAACGCACAAACACCTTCTCTCAAAATCTTGGGTCTGGCTTTATCAAGGGCTTCCACAACACCACAAATAGCTTTTAATGCATTTTAGTGTGGCCAGAGAACCTCCTTGCACCCACTAAGCCCTTCACATAGCCATCATCACAGGACCAGATGGCTCTTAACCTTCACCACACCACCAGCACCAAACCTGGACTGCCACAACCTGCCAGCACCAGAGCAGTCTGCATAAGGCAGCAAAATAAATCAGACCCACCATAGAACAGCACTGGGTGGTTGCTTTCAGCAGATGACAGGGTATTTTCATTTCCAGAACAACAGAAAAGGGAGATTTTGAGGCTAAGAGAAAGCATGTCAAAACAAGAACGTTTTGCTTCTGAATGATTCTTTTCGCTAAAGTTAGATCAGCTTCAATAACAAATAACTGGGTAAAAGAGACTTCCAGCAAACCTAGGCAAGATGTGACATGACACCCCAGCAGAGGAAAAGAAGTGATCTGTGAGAGAATGGAGAAGGGAACATTTTACATTATTGCACTTTATTATGTTATACATGTTATACATTCTTATTCTACTACACAACTGAGCTCCCTGATTATGCCAAAGTGGAGTTTAACCCTGACTTTCAATCCTTCCCTCTTTTGAACATGCTAAGGATTGGCATCCTTGCTCCAGAGTGTGAAATCTGGGTATAAGTGCTCATACTCAGCAGAGAGGTTGCAGAACATATCAGTACCACCAATGTTGTCTGCCACGTTGGTGCAACATCCCCACATCTTTTGAGATGCATTTCCATGACAGACTGGCTTCACAAGGCCAAAACCAGTTTAGCTGATTATTTTCAGTGCACATTCCCTCAGCACGCAAAAGATTTCAAAACCTGACAGCCTATTACTGAGAAGTATATCCTTTCTGATTAGAAGATCTAAGACTCTGAATTTGGAATATTTTCTGCATTACTAAAATTAAAAGCACTGAGAATGAAAAGTTTCAATTAAGTCAATCCTCAGTTTAACATTTCACATTGCCAATTTTTATAGTCTGAACCAAAAAATGTGACAAAATCAGTGGAAAGAAAATAAGAAACAGTTAACTTGGCTGTAAATACCACAGCAATATGCAACATTTCTGTGGTTTGGTAAACCTAATCTATTGATAAACTTCTCCCTTATGAAGTAGTCTGTCTGAAAAAAACAAGTCATGGAGGGATTAATTAAAAAGCATATCAATAAATAACTTAAAAGAGATTCTAATTGGAAAACTAAGTACTGATCATATTGCCTCTCACTGCTTGAAAATCTGAAGATGCTTCCAGAAATCAAATACACCTTCACACTTTTAAGGGTGAGTTCTGCCATAAGGAAAAGTCATCAGGAGCAAAAGTTTTTAATTTTATTTAAGTATTTTTATTACAAAGCCTCAAACTTGGAGCACTTAACATCTCATTCTAAATGCTTACCAAGACTCTGAGATTTCTAAGTTCAACGTCAAAGACAAGCACCAGCTTTTAAAGCTTTTCAAAGAGTCACAAAGCAATAAACTGCATGATTTAGATGGGTAAGTGAAGGTCCCAGTAAAAACCCATCAGCTTTTGAGTAACACTGGAAGGAATCAACTCCCAGTTTGAATTTCAAATTCTCCAGGTATCTAAACTTGTAGTCTCCCAACATCCTCAGCTGTGCTTTTTCCTTTTTTGGGAAATCCAACATGACCATTTCTTGGGAAACACGTGAACAGGAGCTGGAGACTACTGAGGCACAGGACTTGCTCCATCCTAAGGGATGCCTTGAGGAAAACTCTCCCTCTGTAGGATATATTTTTCTACTCGTGGTCTTTTGAGCCTGCCTTGCCGTGGGGACACAGCACAGAGAGCTGTGACACAAAGTGCCTTCCCCAGCCCCTTCATCCCTCACTGCTCCCACTCCTGCAGCAGCTGGTGGAGGGGAGATGAATTATCTCCAGAGGAACCTGCTGCTATTTCACTGCCAAAACTCAGGCTCAAACCACCGAGCTGCTACATCAAAGATCATTCCACTACCTTCACTTTTAGTCAATTTATGGAGAGTGCACTCTGTGCACTTTGTTAGCACAGACCAAAGGTACCAAGCTTCAGCAGATGGCACAGAAATATGCACTCCTAGTGCACGGAGCCAGGCTCCTGGGGCTCTGATTCAATCACAATGAGTTAATTTTCATCTCTGCTCTCTTTCAACCCATTCAAAGTAGGTGCTCACAGGCTGGTTTGCACTCCTGCTACCTTGAAATGCTCTTCAGATGTGCCTTACCTTATTCTGCAGCATATCTTCCACCACGATTTAAGTTCATGCAGAAACCATCTCATAGTCTGTGTTCTAAATCTGGATTCTGTACTCTGTGCTTGCGCAATCAACGCCAAAAAGTTAAATGTTGTAATATTTAAATTCAAGATAATCTGGATTTTTATTCTGCCTTATTTTGCAGTCAGCTACTAATCCATATAATTATTTATTTTTCAACATAAAATTCTTAATTCGAAGTACAAAAATAAAAGCATCACAGTTAAAAAGAATATAGCTTATCTATGTTTATGTCTAATTAGTTTTGATGTATTTTTTCAAAACATATCCAGAAATATGTCAATTCAATTTCTAATCCCAAATCCACCAAGACATTTAAAAGACTGCACTCCAGTGTTACAGAGCACCCTGGATACAGCAGCATTTGTGCAGAGACTATTTATTAAGTTCTGGCTTGGAAGACTTACTACAGGGAAAAGCAAAGTCATGCCGTGATGTGGTTGGTTTGACAAATAATAGAAGGAGATTTCATAATACAGAGCTCTATTATTCCTTCATCATAAAGTGCAAGGGGGGAGGAAAGCTAATAACACAGCAGCATAAATTTCTCCTAATGGAGAGACAGGCAGATTGGTTCCTCGAGGGGGGCAGGATTAGAGCTCGTACAAGGGCTAACATCTGGGAGCTACTCGGGGTTTACTCGCTGGTGAAGGGCTCAGCAGGTCCCGGCAGGAGGGGCCAGGCTGCTCTGCAGAGCCCAGCAAGCCCTGCCCTGCCCACGAGGGATGGTACAGCACGCAGCTGGTCAGGGTTTCATCAGAAAAACAAACCAATAAACAGAATTGCATTATTCTTCTGGAAGGTTGAAGAGCGCTCCGAGGTTTGGCTGCTGTCAGAACACCACGATGCCAGGCAAGAAGCTGGAAAAAATACGGGAATTTTGGATGAAAATGAAATGCATTTAAGATCTTTAAAAACTTCATTCAGTCTGCAGTTCTGTTTTTGCAACCCTCCCCCAGGGTTCAGCCACCTTGTATTTTGTCAGTTCTGTCTCTCCAGCCATCTACCACTGTTATCAGCTTCATTTCTGAGGGCGAAGGTGGGGGTGTGATGGAATCATGCAGTAGAGCTCTTTGAACGATTCAGTGCTGTCTGGGTATCCCTTTGCCATCTATCATCTAGAAATTTATACTGCTTTTCAGATCACTCAAAGGAATTAAAGCTCTTCAGGACATAATTTCTTTCCCTGCAATTTCTTTTCCTGGCAAAAGATAAAAGAAATTCAATCTGTTTTCACTGAAAGTCCAAAAAAGTATTAGACTACACACTCATGCTCAGACAGCTGAACATAAAGGTGTCTGGCTCTATATATCTTAATTTTCCTCTCCTGAAATCAAGAGCAATCATTGTATGGATACGGTGTAAAAGCATGTTCAAAGTGAGCCTCAGCTGAGGCAGAGATCATTTCCTTTTGATGCAGTACAACACAATCAACATCTGTGGGCAACAAAAGCCTCTCGTAAGGGCTTAGAGAGCACAAACAAAGGAGCAGCCCCAGGGGCAGATGAACAATTGACACAGAACTGACTGTACCCATCAGTACAGCGGCAGAAATTGGGCTGAAGGGAAATTTCATTTTAGGATGGCCGAGTGTGTGACCAAAGAGGGCACAGGGAACCACTCCCCCTGGCCAGCTGCTGGTGCCACTTGTCACCTCAGTGGGCAAAGGCTCTGAAGGTGCTGTCACCGAGGGTGGGCAGAGCCCTTGAGCTGTCCCTGCTCTCTCAGAACCCCCCAGGATGAGCTGGTAGCCTCTCAGAGGACCAGGAGGATGGAGCACTTTGGACACCGTCTGCGAGGTGTGATTTGGAACACCTCAGCTGCCAGCACCTCACCTGGGCCTGTCACCAGCCTGTCCCTGGTGACACAGCAGCGGGAGAAGCAGGGATGGGCAGGGAAGGTGCTGGAAGCGCTGGAGCAGCCATGGGTCATGGGAGAGCAGCAGCAAGGGGAGCCCCGCGTGGGAAGGGCTCTCCCACCCCCATTACCCAAAAGCTGAGGTAAGCAGCACTGACAGGCTGGCCCCATGTTCTCACTTCACAGAGAGGCAGCTCTTCAGCCAAAAAGCGGGAAAGAAACTTAGAATAAAAGAAATCCCCATTTTCTCCTAATAGAAATCTCTGCTCCATCTGAAACATAGAATTTATTTCTGAAATTACGTTTTATTTAATCGATGCCTCTTTTCACCTTTAAAGCTTAATTTTGGGAGTTCTAAAATTAGAGCACAACTCAAAAGGGAAAAAAAATGCATCTTTGACCCTCATTTGTGAATAATTTTGGTTCAGTAATGATGGTTTTCATTAAGGACCTCAGCATACCTTGTTTAGTTAACCATTAATCCAAAATAACTTCCCTGGATCTAACCACGATCCCAGGGCATGTCCACTTCTGTGCTGTGTAAAGCTCTAAGGTACCATCCTCTGCCTGTCCCAGGACCACCACATCAAAAAAATACAAAACTTTCTACCATATTTTCAGTATTCTGCCACTTTTTTTAACCATACCATGCCATAACATGAAGCATCTATTATTGCACCAGTCATAAAAGACCCCAGAGATCTGTAATAGACTGAATGTTGCTAACCCACTCTGACATCAGAGGACTGAGGTCTAAAATGTTTCCTCAGAGAAACAAATATCTGTAAATAACTGTATTTTATTAAAAGGTCTGAGAGCAGCCACTTTGTGACCTGTCCAGTGCCTGCTTTGAATGTGCTTCCCTACAGAGGCTCCAGTAGCATTTTATATATTTAACAGTTACTATGGAAAGAGATTTTTATCTTACAGTAACTACTGTCTGGAGGCATTTTCTTGGATTATACTTAATTTAAAAAAAAAAAAAAAAAAAAAAGCCTTTGGAGAAATAGCCCCATTATATTTCAAAACCAATTATTTCTGTCATAATTCTGCTGATAATTTATGGGTATTGCCTTGTATTCTTTGGTTAATACAGGGATCAGACTCCCTCTGCATTCAGGAGGTGCCATGGGCCAGCAGGTGTCATTCTGGGCCAGGACTGACAAACCACAGGTTGCCACTTCACCACGACAGAACCTTCACTCTCCACACTCTGTATTTTCTGTTGCTATCACCAAACTAATGAAGCATCTGAGATGAAAGACAGTAAAAAAAAGACTATAAATTCTTCTGTTCCAGCTGCTCTGCTTCTCACTTCAGATTGCAATCCTCTGCACAGCCACAATATCCTAAGCAATTGCATCAGAAGTGATTAAGATATTACACAAAAAATGAAGGATTATCAAACTGAGGGAATCCTGGCTGGAGTACAGAGATGAACAGATGAGTAACTCTGATCCTGCATGGAAAATAAAGAAGTAAAATACATGTTCAACCAAATAAACTACCAGCTGTAACACAAATTAGAATTCCTCTCTTGACTTTCCTGGAGCTATGCTGATTTACATCAGGCAAAGATCTGTTCCATGGTTTAGCCTTGTCATGTATCATCAGTAGCTTCTTTGCAAATTATTAACTGTGCGCTGGAGGCCAGGAAGGCCAATGGTCTCCTGAGGTGCCTCAGAAAGAGCATTGCCAGCAGGTCAGGGAGGTGATCCTGCCCCTCTGCTGAGCCCTGGTGAGGCACATCTGGAGTGCTGTGCCCAGCCCTGGGCTACCTGGGAGAAGAGAGACACAGAGCTCCTGGAGTGGGTCCAGTGGAGGGTAACAAAGGGACTGAAGCATCTCTTATGAGGATGGACTGGGGGAGCTGGGCCTGTTCAGCCTCCAGAAGAGGTGTCTGAGAGAGGATCTTACCAATGTCTGTCAGTGTCTGCAGGGAGGGGTCAGAGCACGGACCAGGCTCTGCTCAGTGGTTCCCAGCCACAGCACACATGGCCATGGGCAGAAACTGATGCCCAGGAAGTTCCACCTGGACATGAGGAAAAACTTCTTTACTATGCAGTGACTGAGTGCTGGAACAAGTTGCCTAGAGAGGGTGTGGAGTCACCTCACTGGGATATTCCAGAACCCTCCAGACACAATCCTGTGCTGTGTGCTCTGGGATGGCCCTGCTTGTGCAGGGAAGCTGGATCAGGTGTCCCACTGTGGTCCCTTCCATCCTGACCCACCCTGTGATCATTTTCTGTGTTGTTTCAATTGTCTCCTCACTGCATCATCAGCAACACTCTCCAACATACACACAGCCTCCTCCCTGATGTCCTCAATTTCAGCCTTATACTACAGTGGCTGACACATAAGACAGTCCTTCTTGAAAAATGAAACACTTCTAAAGCAGAAGTTATTTAGAGCTATACCAGTTAGTCACCGAGGATCTGACATATTTGCTTTAAATAACTGCTCTCCCTCTTCTAAACCATTCTGGGTTTATCACATCTAGTAAGCAATACATTTTCAAAACACTTAGACTCCACTTCCAGCCCTTTTACCTTCCTGTGTCTACCAGTTCATGCTTCCATATAATGAGGCTGCGTGTTTTCTCACTGAAAATGCTCTGAACAGCAAATGACAGCCTTTCATCTCTCTCACATGGCTATCAGACTTCAGTTTGCTAGCCAAAAAATGACTGCACGTCTCATTTACCACTCACATTGAAACTATGCCTTTGTATTTTTCTCTCCCAGCTGACTGGAGAAACCACAAGGCAAAGGCAGAGGACAGATGCCTGCACACAGGCAGTGCTCACCACAAGATGCAAACTAGCAGCCCTCAGGTTTATGAAGGCAATTGTCCAAAATCCAGCAACCAGGAAGGCTCCACACTAAAACTTTAGTCAAATTTCTTATACCGATTTCCAATACCTCAAAACCAGGTCAATACCCTCCAGGATGTGCCTATTCTGTGTTTTAAAACAGAGATGTTCAAACCATGCAAACCTGCAAAAAAAAAAACCTGTTGGGTAAAAAGATAACGACTGAAGTCAAAATCTGTCCTGGTTAATGTTTGCCAACAGGAAAATAACAGTAGGAGGGCATTTCTTGTGCATGTACAGCGTGATGGTTTGCAATGTCACCTGAACACAGACATCAGCTGGGTCAAGAAGTCAACTTCTCAGCTCTCTCTCCAGCAATCACATTGTATAAACCAGTTCATACAGCCTCCAGCATGCTTTTTCCCCCACTAACCACCCCTAGATAGCAGTTTGCCTTGTGTAATGTGTGAAACTGAGTATCATAAAGTACCAAACCATTCACAACTTGTGTTTTAATAAGTTGCCTACCATCATTTGTGGTGCTGCGATACATGGGCTACATCACACCAAGAGAGATGCTGTAAGGTAAACAGCAGAGAAACTGAAAGGATTTGCTTAAATCTTTGGGACTAATGTCACTCTTTTTAATTCATATGTTCAACATCCTAATTTCCTAAGTTGCTACCTGTATACACAAACATTTCAGGAGATCATGTTGCTAAAATTCAGCTTGCATGTGCTAGGGGGACAAAGGCCTACCTTGCCTTTTTTTCACATATTTACTGCGAATGGCACAAAATAATTTTGGTCATCTACTGTGGTTGCTGACTTCTTTGTTAAAGAGAGAATTTTTTTTGACATTTCTGTGTCTGTGAGAAAAACTGTTCCCATGCAGCCAAGGTGAAGAAAAGAAAACAGCCCTGACAAACACCACCTGTTGTTGAATGTCTCTCCTTGCTTCTGCTGAGATATTTCTGCACTAGTGCTTTTCCTTTTCAACCTATTATATTAGGGGGATGTCTTCCATTTCAACCAATAGTTTAGATTCATTGTGCAACTGAAAATACATAGCATATGCTGAATTAATAAAGTTATTTCCTGCCTCTTCGAGCTTCTGAGTGTGGAGTTTGTGTCACCTTCCACCTGTTAGAGAGGTCCAACAGCGACAATCTACCAGCTGGAATTATTCCATGCAGACTTTTGAGATTGTGCTTCCCATGCTGCACATTTAGGACTAAATTGCTGCCAGGATCACACAAGTGGAAGAAGCTGCCATGCTCCCTTGTGTGAATCTCCTCATGGAAGGTGTGTGAGAGGACGGCAAGGAATACCAAAGTGCTTCACTTGTTTGCAGTCAGACTGGACTCAGTTTCTGTAGATTCAAAAAAAGTATGATATGATGCTTGGATTGTTTTCCCCCTGCTTTCCAGCACGCTGACATATGCTGAGCTTTATTGCTTCTGAAAGCATCCTTGCAGCCATTCCATGAGGCTTCACCATCTCCCAGTGACGCATTCCTCACTGCCCATTAGTTGTTGTTGGAACCTCTCATGCGTGCTTGGGCCTGGCTTGAAATGTTAAATATGGCTAAAAAAAAAAAAAATGTTGTGCTGATGGCAACATTATTCACATTACAACTGTGCCCAGAGACCCTGCCAGGCTGAGCTAGACACTCCTGCCTGGCCCTCGGAGCACTCCACACTAATTGACCGTGAAGAAGAAATGGAAGAGAAAAAGAATGAAGTTAAAAACTCTTTCTTAAAGCTCAAAAAGCATCTTTTGAATAATGGACCAGTATCCTTTACCAAACCTGGTCCTTCAGCCTACACGTGCACTGAGCAATGAGACACAACAGAGCATAAATCTGGTTTAAATCACATCTCAAAGACTTCTCCAGTGCCTGAGGGCCCTCAGAGACATTGTTTGGTGCTGCATTCATCCCTTTTAACCCTCACTGATTCTCCAGTAGGGAAAAACCTAAGGTGGAGCTCATCTCATAGTCCCTCTGGGAACAGAAGCATGGAGTCTGTCAAATCCTCCCTGCTCCCACTTGTTTCAGACCCAAAACAGAAAGTGGTAGGAACTGAAGGTCCATGCTCGTTTTTACTTTTTTTGTTCCTTGGGACCTGAGGAAGATAAACCACTTCCAGTGGGGTAAAACCATTCACTCAATTCTATTGTGTGACATTTCATCCACAGTTCTAAAAGCAACAAAATCCCATGATGGGAAAAATGAATAAGTACTCCCATCCCGTCCATCCCACTGGACACAGAGGCTGGCAGAAACAAATGCAAAGTAAATTGCCTATATATTATCAGGCAAAGCTGAATCCCTCGACAAACAAGCACTAAATCTGCTTCCTTGCTGCCTAAACCCCAGAACCTCTGAGAAAGAAATAACAAAAAAAAAAAATTAAAGGCATGCTGAACTACAGCTTATATAGAAGCCTACTGTCCAAGGGGCTACCATGCAAATAAATGTGATGAAACCTACCCAGAAAATATGCTTTTTCTCTCTTTTCAAAATGGGCTGAGGTAAATGAGACTATTTTAACTCATTCCAAGTTAAATGGTCTGTCTCAGCAGTTCCTTCAGAAATGTCTTGCTTTTTATTACTACCTTCACCCCTTCCAGAGCTGCCCTCCTCCTCACAGGTTTGCAAGGGAAATGAGGTGTGTTACTGTGGTTAAAAAATGACACAATTCTCCAACAATATCACCCCTGATTCAAGCCATGCTTTGAGGAGTTGCTGCTTCCTCCACCACTGAGCACGCTGCTCATATCATGTGCTGTATGCTCATGCCAATGCTGCCATCTCAGACTCAGAATACTTTATTTGCTTTTATATCCCACTTTGACTGTGTCTTCAACTCCCCACTCATTAACTTCTCAGCATCTGGATGGGCAAACACACCACAGTTCTTCTGGAATCATCACTTAAGTCTCCAATTCACTGACTAGCTCCTCCTGCTGATTTACAGGCTTCAACCTCGGTAACTACCACTGGGTTTGCAATTTCTAAAGCAATCTAATATCAAAGGGAGTCATTACATTAAAAACCTGTGCTTCCTACAAATAAAACCCAAGGTTATTCAAAGGTGCATAAATACAAACTCACTCCTGGAGGAGGCAGAAAATTAATTTCTGATACACGCATAGTTTACCTAAGCTGCAGGATGACAATTTACACTTGTACAAGATTGGACATCCACCCATTATTGCTGTTGCTTCCACTGTCTGATAATTTCCTCCTCAGCTTGTGCTGCTGGTATCCATGGCAGCTGTGCATCCCACCGGGGGCCCGCTGAAAATACCCTCCAAGAGAGGACACACAGAAAGTACAGACAGTGGGCAGAGGAAAGAAAATAACACCGGGTTTGGAAGGCAAAAGGGTTGTACTTTGATATTTAATCAGAAAAAGCATGTTAATTAGAGATTTCCAAACGTGAAATAGCAATAATTAATGTGTCACTAAAATAAATGCTAGAAGCCAAAACCAAAGTAAACCCCCAAACAATAATTCTGTCAATAATGAGTAAATAGTGAATTCTGCACACTTTTTGTGATCCTTTCCCTGCATCCTCCTCACATATAGGCAATTCCATCATTAAGACCCACTCCAAAGGACATTTGACCAGTGGTACCCAGAGGGTAGTGGAGAAGAGAGAAAATCCCAGGTGTTTTTCCCAGGCACTCCTTCCTTAATTCTAGCCACTACCTGCTTTCCCTGGACATAATTCAGTCATACAGAGGGAACACAAAATTTTGCAGAAATGTCACATCAAGATTCTGCCTGTGAAGACAATTATTTAAAAGTCAATATCTTGTGTAGCTGGACCAAAGCGACATAGGGGTCAGGGCTGGCTGGGAACACAGGGGCAAAGCCAGACCTCAAGCATCACAAGTTTGAGGATTTGTTAAGGCTAGGAAAATGCTATTAGGTACAACTGAAACATTCACCAAGAGCACATAAATCTCCCAGAGGCATTTCTAGTACAAATTGGAGCAAGGCATCCCTCAGTGCTGCATCACCTGAACACCTGCACTATTTATGTTAAAGGATAGAAATCTTTCCCCAAAATTTTCTCATTAAACCCAAATAGTGTTCTCCTGAACTTCCTCTTGCAGTAAAATCTAGTGGAAGATGTGAAAATAAATATCTGACAAAACAGCCACCTAATAAGAGGCCATTTAAAACATTGCCTAGTTCATAGAAAAAGACTTATTGATTAGAGTATGTGATTGATCAAGGCCTAAACCAATACCTTGTAGGGTTATTTCTGCTAGACATTTCTTTTTAATTCTATTCCACTAGAATAAACTGCAGCAGGAAAATTCAAGTTCTGTGTTTCACACATGAGGTAATTGTGGAGTTCCACAATAACAAAATCCTTGAAAACCACTGAAAACTTGTCACTAACTGTGAACTTTTGAGAAAATAAAACTGGGTACAGCAATTACTGTTGCCACTACTAAGAAATAAATCAGGATTTTCATGGAGAGGTTTAATGACAAAACAAAGCAAACATGTTATCACGATGTTTGAGGGAGTGAATTTCTCTCCACTGTATTATTTCTGTTAATAAACAAGACCAGAGAGAAAAGTACACTGTTTGAGACCTTATCCTGATCAGGGGCCACTTTTAAATTCTGAGGAAAAATACCCCTGCAGTACTTCTCATGAATGCCAATTAATTTTCTGTAGCAAATCTCGACAAATCTACAGGATCCAGAAGCAGCTTGAACCATTTGAGCTGAGGCAGACTGTAAATCCTTGCCAAATTCTTGTTCTGGAAACCCCCACATCTACCCAGGGGTGAGATCTAGTGCAGTCCCAAGGTCCAGACGCCCTTGAATCATCATCTTCCTTCTGGGGTGCTCTTTAGAAAATGCTAATCCTTTTTATGGGGAGGCGGCAAAGCAAAAGGACAACCATTACTTAGCTGCTTCCAACAGCTTTACTACTAAATTTTTGCATTCCTTTTTCTCCTATTTTATTTTTATCTGTTTTGAATTGCCCATGATTAAAGCAGTAAGATTAAAAAAAAAAACACTAAAAACTTACTTGAGTTACGGGAAACAAACAAAAAAACCTTCCCACAGCTCAAATAAACAAATGAAAAAAAAACAACAAAAAAATGAAAAACCCTTGCCTGAGAGGAAAATGTGTAGAGCTTTTTACTTCTGGTGGTAACTCATGGAGTAAAGTAGTGATTAGCCATTAATTATCCATTAATAACAGAAATCTTTTATCATCTCAAATGGGATGGGTGCTTAAACTTGGGAAAAGCCTTTTGGGAACAGTATCTTATGAACTAAAAGTTTGGGTTTGCAATATATAATCTATTAAACTAAGGCCAGCATTTTCTGCACTCAAAATAAGAGAAAATAGTTTTTCTTCCCTGTTATTTCAGATTCTGAAATACATAGCCCCTCTTTTAGATAAAGCTCACTCTTCAATATTTGAATGGACAGGGCTTTGGCCTGGTTGGAACATATTAAAATGCTATAAACAAATCAATAGCAATGTTTCTGCACCTTAGCTAGAAAAGAAGAAATTCCACAGTGAGGTCTCTAGGGCAAATGCCAGTAGAAAGCAAATTTAAAAGCCACCCCCCATCAGGGCCGAATGTATGAGCCAAAAATTTAACTTTTCTGTGAGTTTTTCTGGCACTGAAATGTTCAATAAGTGCCAACAGACAAGAATACGTTGAAACAAACTTATTTCAAATTCCAATATTTGAACAAAGCACTGCATTTTATGTGGGTTTTCCCTGCTTGCTTTTGCACCACAAGAAGTTCAAGCCTCCTGGGCAATTGTTATGTATTAAATCCATAGAAAAATGGGGCTTGCACTCAACTCTCTCATGCAATAGGAAAAAGTGGTAAAAGCCTAAGCCTTGTATTTCAAAACTTCCAACCTTCCTCTTGAAGCTGGAGGACAGCTGAGATCACCTCCTAAGGCTTCAGAGGAGGAAAATCACTTCAGGCTGAGAGTGTGTTTGGGAAGCTGCTCCTGGCTGCCCCTCGAACTCCTCTCTGTCCCCTCGAGCTCCTCACTGCCTGAGCTCTCCAATCACCTTCCTCAACCCCCACCTACCCAATAAAAGATGTTTCCCCACAGCCCTCCTTCCTCTCACTACAGCAGAACACCAAGTCCTTGGGATGGTCTCAATGGTCCTGAAAAACTCCTGAAACTCATGATCTGTGGCTGGGACAAATCCTGAATGCCAACTGCTCTGGTTGAATCTGAGTATCTGTCTTGCACCATTTCCTAAGCCTGGGCTTGCATTTCTGCTTTTTCCTGCCTGTAGGAACAGCAAAGTAGTTTCCAGATCTCTAGGAAGCCTAATCAGTTAAACATGAGTAATTCATGTCTTTAAAACACCCCAAAATTATTATACAATAAACAGTACAGAGCTGCATCTCTCGGTAAAGTTACTTGGATTATATTTGAAGAGAAGAGGTGTGAAAGTATTAAATAAACAACACCAAAATTTAATACTAAAAAGCAGTGCAGTTAGAGTTATTGCAGCCTAAGGTAACGGATAAACAACCAGTATTTCACCTAAAAAAGAGGTACTGTAGCAGAATTACTGAAATTACAATACCCAACATTGTTCTTTGGAGAGAACTTTAATGCCAGGAAAAGCTCCTTTTTACACAAGCACTGCCTTGTCTATAAAGTTAGCACAAACACCCGGCTCAAGTACATAACCAATTATATTAATCAGATACTCTAGCAAACCACCCCCTCAGCCATGTACATTATAGCCAGAGACAGCACTGATAAGTGCTCATCACAAAATGCTAATTGCGTTCCATTAAAAATACTCAAACAGCCTATATGGTTTCAAATATTGCATGCTATTTCTCTCTAATTGGTCCAAAAGGAATATTTTCCTTTACCTTTGGTTTCCATGTGAACTTCAAAATTGTTCTGGAACTTGACAAAGACAAACACTTTGATGTTTCTTTGCGTTAGGAAAATCTTTACCCAATAAATTACAATTATGTAAATATTAGCCCCTCTGGGGTATATGTTCCTCTTTGAGGCATAAGATGATTAGAGCAGAAAAATTATTAGATTTGTCCATGACCACACTACACTTTCCTTCCTCAGGAAATTCTGTTATCAAAGACTTTAATCCTATTCCCACTAAGGCAAGTAAATTTGGCCACTGAGTTAAATGGAAAAAGAATCCATTTCACCCATTCAGGCAGTCCCCTTAAAAGCCTAGATGGTAGTAACATCCCTGGCATGAATATTTAGTTCCAGTTTTTAACACTGCATTTTCAGAGTCGTGGATGTTTTTACTCATTCCCTTTCTACGGACGCGGAATCCCAAGTGAAATCCCAAACTCCCCTGAAAAGCTGCAAAATGCCTCTCAACCTGTCTGGCAGCTGGACAGGAGCTGTGTAAGGATCCCATCAGGTGGGAGGTGCAGGGGTAGCTCACAGCACTGCTTTTGGCACGGGTGCTGGGCGGGTGATGCTCTGACCCTGCTGCCTGCAGGGCTCCTGCAGCCACCGCAGCACCCACGATGGATCACCCGCGGCTGCGGAAGGAGGGGATGCAAAACAGGATGGTTTCTGCAACCCTGCTTCCATCAACGAGTCCTTCCCGTCTGTCAGGGTGTGCTTTGGACCCTGCTGACACCTGGCCCAGCTGTCTTCCTTATTCCAATGTCCCATGTCCCAAAAAGATGAAACGAAGCTTCTTTCTGCTGTTTCAAAGCTTGTTTATTTTTCATTCTTATCAGAGTTTCAGAGGCACAGACTGTGCTGTGACCTCCAGGAACACGAGGACAGAATGGCCATGGCTACCAGAAGCAGGTAGCTTTTATATCTATTATCAACCAGTTAGAAAACTTTACCTATCTTATTTTGTTCCCAAAACCAGTGAATATCAACCTTATTGACATGTCTCCTCTACACTAAATTCTATCTACCAATTAGCAAACCACAGATACTCATGTCAGAGAAGAAAGGAAGAGAAGGAGAAGAAAGAAGAAGATGCAGAAGGAGAAGCCAACACCCTAGAATCTCCATGTTGGATCCATACAATATATATAGCATAATCTAAAAACCACAACTACACACTCTGTGGTACACCAAACAACCTTATTTCTTTGGTGCTCTCAGCTCACCCAGAGGAGCAGAAAAAATTCCCAGGTTTTTCCTAGACTCCAACACCATCCCCTTTGCAAAAAGGCACAGTTTGTGCTCTGCTCCTGGAGGCTTTATATCAAACCCAAGAGTCTGTTTAGGTAGCAAGCAGCTTTCTCTGCTTTTCTCTGCTCCATCCTTTTGCTTGTGTGATTACAAAAGGCTCCAACAGAGCTTAACCTCCTTTCCCTTGGAGCAGAGCAGCTGGTTTGTGATTTGGTGGGGCTGTCTCCCTGTGGGTTTTCTCATTGTTGAAGACCATAAGACAGGCAGTCTCAAGGAATCCAAAGGAAGGCAGTGCCTCTTACCAGCAAGCACAGTGGATTTGAGCTTGTTTGTAGACATACCAGGCTCCAGTGACGGAAGAAGGAAGCATTATCTGAAATTTAAGGATTTATCCTTAAAATCTGAGGCCAGAGAACATAGCCTCCTGAATAATTTACACATGAACGTTCTGAAACACATTTAGTAGAATGAATTAGGGTAGAGATCAGTGCGGAATTTTTAAGAAAGCTTTTTCTTTTATATGTAGAATGAAATGGAAAGTGGATGGTGTTACATGTTTGTAGAAATGATGTGGCCCCATTCTAGGGCCTGGTCTATAAAATCACTCCGTGTTCATGGATTTTTTAGAAGGCTTTATTATCAAGATATTATCAAAAGGAAAAAGATCAAGCTTTCTCCCTCCAGTCAGGAGAGGCTTTCTCCCTCCCCCAGCTGGAGGGGTCATCTCCTGACTGTGTCTGTAGCACAGTCAGTCCAAGAATCCAAAACAAACAAAACACAACTCTTTCATTGGTCAAGGAAAGCACCTCACCAAAACATCTTTCATATTTACTTCTCCTGGGAAGCTACAGAACTTCCCTTTAGAAATGAAGTTAACTACAACAATTGAAGACAAGTTAAAAAGAAATTGCTTTCTCCAGCTTTTTGCTGTGTTCTCTCTGAGGTCCACTAAGGAGTCAGTACCACACATGTTCATATTATAATAGAGAGCATATACACACTTTGCCAAAGGGTTATGGTAACTTAAGTGTCTAGCACAGAAATAGGACAACATGCCACATTCCAAACATGTTGAGAAGCTTTTGAACCATTTTCCAGGAGGGAGACCATGATTCCATGAGTTTGAAGGCTTGTCACCTGCTTTCAGCCCATAACACCTGCATAAAATATTCTTTATATGTACGTGCCTGCATGAAAATATCATATTTCTTTAGAAGCACAGCAGTAATTATGTAGAACTTTGGGCAGTGCTGATGGGCCTAGAAACATCATTAAGTGTTATGGGAGTACTTGATGTTCACACCCTCAGGTGAGGGCTCTTGCCAGCCCAGCTGTGCAACAAAAGTTTCACTTGTATTTCAATGACATCTATATTATGTTACATACACACACTGATATGGGCATATATGTGTTTATTATGCTACACACAGATTAATCTTGCTTCTCCCCCCATGATATATATTTTTTTTTTTGTTCACAGAATTGCTACTTATGAAGGAAATTAGAGTTCACCAGTATTCACATGAAAAGATTAAACCATGCTGTCTGCTGACTATAAGTGTGACTCTTGGTCATTTGAACCTGGAACTTACCATTTCTGGAAGTGTTACCTAAATTTCTTAAAAAAAAAAAAAAGTTCCAAGTTTTGCCCTGGTTTTCTGGGGGAAAAATCCCTTGCAGCAGAGGGGAATAGTTGAACTCCCAAGGGGTGCAGAAGGACTCTGGGAACAAGGATATTCTCCTGCTGCCAGTGATGGGCAGGCCTGGCTCTGCCCCAGCCCTCGAGCCTACTCAAGTGCCCATTGTAACTGATCCATGCTCTTGAGTACAAAGGAGATTAAATTTTCTTTCTAGTCTACTGAATATGACTCAGTCACTCAGCTTCCTTTTTTTTTTTAAAGGTTTTTGAAGAGAAAGAGCACAAAAGCTCTGCCAATCACGTTGTGCTTTATCTTATCCCATACCCTCCTTCACACAAGAGAAGCTGCAAAATATTCTTTTCAGCTTGTTTACCTGAAATTGCACAAAATCCATATCATTTTAAACGTCTAAAAGCATTTAAGGAGAATGACTTTGTAAAGCATGGCTAAAGAAGGCAAATACACTTCCACGGTGGTTTGTAAGTACCTTCCTTTACCAGGTAATGTTAGGATGACAACCATGTTACAAAACTTTGTCTTGACAGCCTTTTCTTTGGTTTTTCACCTTTCCAGGGCTGCAAAGCAAAAGCACTCTTTGAGACAACCCTTCTAACCTCAGGAAACATGGCTGGGCATCATCCAGAAAGGATTTATTATCCCTCTGGAGAGATGATTGTAGGTACATTCAGATATTTGTACACCCTTCAAACAGAGAATTTGCTCACTCCTGCTGCTGAGCGACAAAGCTGACTTGGGTTACAGCTCCAGACTTTGGCCCAATCAGTCCAGCAAGGAGGATGTTTTCAGAGAAATACATGAGTGCACTGAAATGAGCTCCAAGTTGCTGTTACTGCTGCTAAAAAAGCTGCAGCTGGACTCCATCCTCGCTGAGGGTAACACATCGATGTGGAACTGATTTCAGCCTCTTTCAATGAGGCCCTTGTAGGTCAAGGCCTGGTGCAACAGGGTTGGGGAAAGGAAAGTCAGGATCTGCTGCTTATTTTGTGCCCTTCATTAGCATCTCAAAGAGGAGCGAAACAAAATGAGCGGCTTCAGCAAAATAAAATGTTTTGAAAGCATTTTTCTCTTTTTCCCCATTTCTTCAGCTTGATGGGGATCTGCCAGAGCATTACTCCTTAACTACTTGCACATGGCCTCTATTAACAAAATGCTCTTAATTTTAACATTCTCAGCATTGCTATGACACGTTTAAATTGCTTTGGAGGCTCTCCAACTGATTTGAATGGTATCTGATCTTAATCAACTTTTCTCACCCCTTTTCAAAGAGCTGGTATTGCACCAATGTACAGATTTGCAAATATTGTGGCAGCTGTTTGGACTTTTACAAAGAAGAAAAGGACACATCTAACCAGTGCACATTTCTAATTTGTGGTCTTCATCCAATCAGCATAAAAAAATGGTAGTACAAAAATTAAAATAAATAAAAATCTATTATCTCCTTTATGGCTATTCATCATTCTTGAGAAGTTACCTCCTCACCTATCACTTACAAGGTTCAGGACCTAATTTTCAAATGTTAAGGCTGTTTTTTCATAATGTTCCCCTCAGCAGTGCAGCTTTTCCCCTGCTGGTCATTTTCAGGTAAAGCAAAATTTCAAAACTACAAAAATTGGAACAGCTGGTTTGGACCCTATTCTCTCTTCCTCTTTATAGGCAACAGAAGAAGTTTGACTTACAGACAATTTTCTCTATCCTTATATATCTGTTAGGAAATCTTTGTTACTAGAATTATCTCAAGACAATGAGACAACAGACCAATGTAGAGTAATGAAAGAAAAAAATTAAAACCCTGCTGAGAGCAGACAAAACTCAATTCCCCAGTACAGGCAGGTAGCTAAAAACCTGATAAATTACTGCTGTATGACATATCTTTCTTAAAATTGGAAGAGAATGGACCAAAAGCAGCACTAAGAGGGCTGTTGTGATGCAGGAGTTGGAAGGAAAAATAACTACATTAGAAACGTTCCAGATCCCTTTCAGCAGTGGGAATTAATGGAACATTGTCAATTAGCCTGAAACACTTAGCCTAATGTATTTGGAATTTGCATGATGGATGGTTTATGTAACTCCATAACAAAGCTCAGCACGAGAAAATTGTTCTGAAATTATGTTCCTCACAAAGGTAAAACAAAAAAGAATCCATATATACACACCCATGTAACATTTCCCAGGGATAAACTGGGCATTTCCTCCTGTGTTTAGCCTTTCAAATATTATCCAGAAGAAAAGCCCTTGCTAAAAAGGCCACAGGAACAATCTGAGTAGCAGTTTCACAGCAGACAGTGCCCAAGCTTAATTTATGTGTGGTTGTAAGACTCTGAGAAATGGTTTCTGGATTTCAGATCTCTAAGCATGCACCCTGAACCGCAGCCAGGCAGCAGAGGTGCTTTCTCTGGCCATCACCATCCTGCTCTCTTCAGGTAGAGCCATCAGATCACAAACAGATGAGCCACGAGGCACTGCAAGGAGCTGCACTGAGACTGTAGCCACTGGGCAAAGGGCCAGCATCTGACTCAGGAGCTGGTTCTTGAAAAGTAAAGGAGAAAATTCCCCTTGCTTATAACCCTCTTCTTCCCCTAAAACTGCAGTAAAAGCCCCCATGGTAGTGCTTCTCCTGGACTAAATATTGGTTTGTGCAATGAAAACGACTTGTGAGTTTATGAAGAACATCTTGTGACCCAAATACAAACATCTCAACAGAGAGTTGTTTTGTTTCAGGTTTTTTTGGGTTTTTTTTTAGTTTGGGATACAGGGTATTTCAAAGAGACCCCTAAGTCATTGTAGCACCTCTAGACTAATTTAATATCAGCATATTCCCCTGCTGCAAGTCCAGCCATCTGTCAAACTCCCTATGGAGCAAGAAGTCAAATGCATAAGACATTTTAAAAGTATAAGCTATTCATCAACAGGCAAGACCTCCCTCAGGTTGCTCATTAAGAAGCCACATACTGGTACAGTTACAGAGTTGTAACTGCATGTCTTGTCCCCACTTTTTCAGGATTTACTTTAGTAAAAGATGGAATTAAACCAAATTCACATCCTTAAACTCACTCTTGCTTTCTGTTGAAAAAAAAAAACAAAAAACCTTGTTCTCTGACCTGAACTTTATGTGAGAGCCTGACAAAACCTTTGTCAAATCCAACTTTTTATTGAGCGTTCAGCACCTGGCACTGGTATAGCTCCTCCCTTTTTCATTAACTCTGTGTTAAGGGTAAAATGAATTCTGTGCAGTTTCTTGAGCTTAGACCTCCCCCACAAAAGCGATCAGTGACCTGAAAAATATAAGAAAACCCAGAGAGAGCTACAGATGGTACTTCTGTGGCAGTCCAAAATGTTTAAAATCACCCTCCTTCCAGAGCCAAACCCAAACAAAAATAAAGCAGCAGATGCCATTGCATATATTGGAACTGCACACTCAGTTGGTCACTTTTATTCATAAAATTAAATCATAATCAGGTTACATGGGGCAAGACAGCTCCACCCTGTCAGGATCCATCTGTTCCCTTGGAGAAGAAGTTGGATAGGGGGGTATGGAGTTTCCAGGAGATTTGTTAGCACTTCTATCTTGCCTTCTCTCTGCTTTCCCCATAACCAGGATATTCCTGCAGTGGGTGCAGAACCTTCCCAGAAACTCCTCTCATCCTTGCCTGAGCTGGAGCACGGCACAGAGAGGCCAGAGGAGGAAGGACTGACAGCGTGTGGGATGAGCTGCCAAGGAAAAGGAGGAGACCAGGAGAGTTTCGGGTGGAGAGAAGAGAGAGTTGTTCAAGGAGAAGGCAGATGGGCACACCTGGACAAGGACTCTGCAGGGGTGTAGAAGAAGGAGTTGGAGCAAAGGAGGGGAACACCAAGACTGAAATCTAGCCAGCTTCAAATTCAAACAGATTACATTATCCTCTATTCTTTTTATCTCGTTATCTGTATACAATTAAAACATCAATCATCTCACTTCCAAGCAGGGAACTTCAGAATTATGGGTTACTCTGGACAAGAACCCTGCTTCCAAAAGTATTTAGACTTACATAAATTTGGTATGGTTGCTGAAAAATTTATTTTTTAAAATTTCACTCCGTAACAAACATTCATAATGTAGTCCTTCCAAATGGGCCCAAAGATGATGAAAGTACTGTTTTCCTAGCTGTGGTTTTCAATTCCATATTTAATAGTGACATTTATTAAATATTAATTTGAAAATGCATAATTTATACCAATGGTTAGCATAGGTGAATAGTCCTGTCACTCATGACCTCTGCTGGAGCACTTATCACTGTTCATACTCACTCATTCAAGTGAAGGTTTAATTTTATAACTCTTCATTGGGCCCAAGTCTCCCAGTTTTGCACCCACTCATGCTGGCAATCAATGATCCACACCTGGAAGCCACAAAGAGCCCAGGGCAGAGGGAAAACAGCCTCTTTCCCATTTATGTCTTTGGAGACTGAGTAGAACAATGGAAAAACCTGCAGAAATTCATGGCTGAGAGGCAGTAAGAACAGTTTTTATTACTGCATTAACCAGAACTGGTTTTATGAATGCCTCAGGTTCATTTCTGTGCTGATGAGCCAGGCCAGGCTGAACCACCTTTGGCAATGATTTATATTAATCTATTTGATGCTGCATTGAAAGTACTGAGAATGGCCACTCAGACAATAAGTAACAAAGGAGTTGAAAAAGTAGTTTTATTCTAGCCAATTATTTCTTCTCACTTTGCAGTTACTGAGGTGTAGAAGACAATATGGGACATGGATTTTAGAAAGGAATTACCAGGAGGTGAATGTGTGAGAATTGACTGGTGCAAAGGCACTTATTGAGCTGCAGATGTGCATCAGTAAACACACATTATTAACCTGAACAATGCAAGAGAGATATCTGTGGGCTCCCTGGTCCATGCTCCTGGCTCACACCTGCCTGGCCAACATGATCAGAACAGTGCAGAAAATTCCCTGGCCTGCACAGAGCTCTAAATAACTGAGAGTTTTTGTCTTAGGTCCTCCTGCACTTCTGTGCACTGTTTGTGACACAAATACTATTTCCTTATATTAGGAGGTGATGAACAACCTTTATCTTGAATTAAGCACTGAAGTCAATGCGAATTAAGAATTTCCAGTGCTTCATTGGGTGAGATACCCTGAACACACTTGATAGGTACTAAAATCTCATCTTTAGTCTTGAGTATATATATATATGTATATAAATATAAATAAAAAGTATTCCCACTCATTTGCTTGTAACTGCAGTTCAAATACCAGAGGGCAACTGTCAAATGAACAGATTAATATTGTGTATTTTCCTCATTTAGTCCTTTTCCTACAAAAACTAAGGAAAACACCAGGAAAAAGCCCAGCAGCAGAGTTTCATTTACAATTCCCAGCCTTCAAACTGTGGTACTACAGACACATAACAAATCGCAAAAAGGGCCTGCTTAATTAGAAATTATTTAAGGTTTAACATTTCAAATGTTGCTATCTCCCAACTGTAAGGCAATTATAAAAGGCAACAGAGAATATCTTTGCAAATCTGTTTTTAAACTTGTAAGCAGTTACACTGACATAAAACTGATGGAGTGCCACTGAAATCAATTAAGTTTGATGGGCACAAAATTGGAGAAGAATCATGGCATCGATGTCCACAAGTTAGCAAGAAGGTAAATCTTATTCAGGAAATATCAGGCATTACCTTAAACCTTTTTGATTTCCATTTTCAAAATTTTAAAAGTACTCTGTGGTAGGTGGCAAAGGATCAGCTACAAATGCCTCATTCCCAAGAAGCCAAACAGTTCAATTCCATAACTTCCTTGCTTTAAAATTAATGGTCAATGAAGCTGAATCATGTGTCAAACTGTAATGGAAAAATTCATGTATTATCCACATCAAGTGAATGGTCTTGGGTTGGGAGGATTTGCTGGTGATTTCAGAGTCACTTTCTGCAAGCTGAAATTGGAGAACCACCAATAGCACCAATTTTCTTCTTCTATTTTCTGTCTATAAAAGATTTCCATCAATACTGGATCAAGAAAATTAGTTAAGTACATCCATAATAAACCCTAAACCAGCTAGAAATATGGAAATGAATACACAAGATAAAAAAAAACCACTTTTCTTTTGAAAAGCATCTGAATGCATTCACTTAATTCCTATTCAACCTTTTCTGAAACAACACAAATCTGGACTTCTGGCCTGTAGATTTTGGTCTGAGAGTTGTACATCACTTCTCAGAGAACTGAGAGCAGGAGGTTATAGCAAGAATTCAACATCCCCTTCCACTTCTGTACTGTGCATTACTTAGATAGAAATGGGAAAATATTTTGCAGAGCAGTATGCAACAAGCAGAAATGAGGCCACCACCTCTGACGTACTCTGGTCCCTGACTTCCACAAATCTTTTCATCTAAGACACAAAATATGTGATGAGCCAATGCAGTAAGTGCTGAAGATCAAGGGAATAGGCATCAGATTTCAGTTGAGATTATCTGCATGCAGAATTCTCAAGAAGAATGATCCCAGTGCTGAGTAGCACAAGGTTTATTTGGAAATGCAGGCAGTATTTCTATAGTCATGAAGACCTCCTTGCACAGTCTCCACACCTTCTTCCACAGTTTTTTTCTGACTAAAACCTCAGAAAATTCTAGGAAATGTCAGATATCTGATATGTAATCTGTCCTGAAATAAGTGAAAAGTGTGAATTTCTCTGCAGTCCAATAGACCAAGTAGCATGAAGTACTGTTAGAAAAGCAAAATCCTGAGTTTTACACCAGAGTCTTCCACTAGTTTATCAGTAAGTGAGACTGATGTCACTTTTTCCAGCTCCATCAGGCTGCACACCACACTGCCTTACCCCAGTTTGCAGCAGAGGTGATGGCAGAGCCAGCACAGCTCCTCCATCTGCCTTGCCCACGTGTGATCCAGCCCTTGGCAGGCAGCAGCTCCTCCCTCCCACTGCTAATGAGCATGAACTGTCCCTGTGGCAGGTAAATGTTGTGCCTTTCCTACCAGCAAGCACAGGACAAAAATTATCTGTGAGATACTCCAGAGCAGAGTCCATCCAGCATAGAGTCTGTACCCAACCCAGCTTCTACCTCAGTTTTTCAGGTTTATAGGAAATTGGCTGAGAACTGAACGTTTCTCAGGGGGCTGGTAGGCAGCCTGTTGGAGTCCAAGAAAGTCAGAAAGCTTCTCCTGTGGCTTTGGGGGGTCCGAGACCCACCCTGAGCATCCCAGAAAGACACAGTCTTTGACCTGTACCCCTGGAAAAAACTTCCAACACTCCTAGATAAATTAAAAACATCAAAAGTGTGAAATAAATTTTAGTCTAGTTTATCACAAAGTGAAAATTTATACTATAAAGTTTTGTAGTATATAAATACATAAAAACAAAATAAAGACTTTAGAGTGTTGTCCCTAAGTCCTTCTTTCTCCTTCTTCCCTCTCCATGTTCCACTTTTGTGAAGTAGGCACAAAATGATTAATAAAATAAATTTAAAATTTTAAAAAAATTAATAGTTATTAGTACAAAATTGAAAATATCATACATTGTAATTACTTATTGAATAACAAAGTTTAAAAACAAACAAGACTAAACAAGACAAACACGAAAACTAACAGCCATTGCAGCACAAATTAAATGACAAGCCAAGCACAAACTTCGCTGAGAACTTGATAAAAAAAATNAAAACAAAATAAAGACTTTAGAGTGTTGTCCCTAAGTCCTTCTTTCTCCTTCTTCCCTCTCCATGTTCCACTTTTGTGAAGTAGGCACAAAATGATTAATAAAATAAATTTAAAATTTTTAAAAAATTAATAGTTATTAGTACAAAATTGAAAATATCATACATTGTAATTACTTATTGAATAACAAAGTTTAAAAACAAACAAGACTAAACAAGACAAACACGAAAACTAACAGCCATTGCAGCACAAATTAAATGACAAGCCAGGCACAAACTTTGCTGAGAACTTGATAAAAAAAATAATAAACAACGCAAAAAACTAAGCAAAAATACTTGGACTCCTTTCTTTATCTAGTATTGAACTTCGATGACAAAAAGAAAACCTCACGTCCAAAAGCCAAAGCTTTTTCAGCAGCCCAAAAGCAATTCCCCTTTTCCAAAGTGCCATGTTTCCAGCATGGATACTGCCCTCCTATTCCATCCCTCTCCAGCCCAGAGCACTGGGCAGTACCTCAGCAGTCTGGGAGACACACCTGGGAGAGAGACACACAGCAAACTGCCTCCTGCTGCTGATGCCTTAAGTGGCTGCCTAGAAACAGAGACTAGACAGGAATAAAGGAGGGATTTATTTGACAGACCTTCAGAGGTACACTCTGGGCTCCAGAGGCTCCTGCCTCAGTGCATCCCAAAATGGACAATGACAGCTCAAGAGTTCTTCCCACTTTGATATCAGCATCAATTCCCCAAGCAGAAGGCAGGCAAGGATGGAATTTCCCCAAGCTTGCCCCCCTCTCCCCAAGATGAAGGTTTGCAGTTCTTGGTCTGGGTGTCCTTGGAGAGCAAGTTACAGAAGTTTGTTATGTCTGTCTTAGCACAGAGAACAGCACTTAACAAGCTACAGAAAACTTCAGAGCTACACTAGCAGTACAGGATTTG
Source organism: Vireo altiloquus (assembly GCA_013396875.1). Taxonomy (NCBI): domain Eukaryota; kingdom Metazoa; phylum Chordata; class Aves; order Passeriformes; family Vireonidae; genus Vireo; species Vireo altiloquus. Next base: position 102,936 of record VZRF01000398.1, read on the forward strand.
AAAAATATAAAAGCTAAAACCTAAGGCATCACTGGACATCTCTGACACTGCTCCAGTTTTCTGAGACCCTGATGTAGCTGAATCCCTCGGCAAAGCTTTTCAGGCAAGGGAGAGGAGAACAAGGCAGTAAGAGGGTGCTCAAGGAAATTTTCAAGAAATTTAAGTAACATTATTGCAATGCGCTCTCCCTGCCTCCTGTGATGTGCAGCTCTGGCAAATTTTGAGACAGAGAACATCTTTGTATTTAGCCCCAAGAGAGTTCCTCGCCCATTAATTTCTTTGATCTGCTCTTGAAAGCTGTGTAAGCTTTCAGAATTTATGTCATCTTATTGGAAAGGTTTCCACTGCCTGATTGCTTTGGGTGAAGAACACAGAAGTAAAAATGAAGATTAAGTTTCTACTGTGGGCTTATTTTCTCTGAGTGTTCCTTCTACACCTTGATCATCTATCAACCTTACTCGCTAGCTTCCTAATTCTGATGTATTTGGAAAAAAAAGATTATTCACCCTTTTCCCCTCCTTCCCTGTCTTGTTCTTTTACATTTAACCTGCTGGAGTCCACCAGCCATTTTATCTTTCCCTTTGAACACAGATTTACCTCATGGCAGGGTACTTTCTTGCTTCTTACAGTCCCCTTATTCTGCTCTTTAACAATGACACTTTATTTATGGGGATTTTTTTTTTTCAAAACATTTTGATAAGTAGGTTAATTCTGTTTTTCTGGTTCAGCATCCTTGGATAGACCCCATTCTGCCTGCAAGATATTTACTTTGGTTTAAAAACAATCCCACATCCTTTTAAGTGTTAAGTGTCAGCATTTTAATCACTTTTTTGAATTCAGATGAGCCTGTCCCTCCTGTGTAGACTTCCCCTCCTCCAGACAACTCTCTGACACTGATTAAATTGTTCCCCTCACCCTCGTGGGCTCTCTCCCACATTCCCAGCTGCACATGGAGACTGAACCAATCCCTCTCCTTACCTGTGTTTACTTCCAAAGGGAACCACAGGCTGAACGCTGCAGAAAAGAGCAAAGTACAGTGTGAAAAATCTCATCTCAACCCTCAAGTGGCCCTTGATGGCATGGGATAATCCCAGATTAACCACCACAGGGCAGAATTAGCAGAATTAGCAGAATTTGGGTGAGTTTGTCCAAGCCGTGACACCACGAATTGTGACCTGCTTGTGCCAACTTTTGGCTGCCTTTGGAAGCAAATCTTAATCCTTTTTTCAACCACCAAGCCACAACAGCCTCTGAAGATTTATCTCAGAGGCCTGCTAATGAGTTGCAGTCCACCAAATATGACACTGCCAACACGTCTACCTACCTTTTTTACAGGAAAAAAATGAGATAAAACAGAATAAAGAGCAGTTTGATGCCTATTAGAAACAAATCACAATCTGAACAGTTCATGCAACAACTTAATCAGCAGGGAACACAATGGCAAATGGGGGTAAAATTAAGCCCCATGTTAATAAATATTAAGCAATCTTGCATTTATTCCAAAACAATGGCTTTGCCATCACTTTCATAGAATCCAATCATTACTAAAAATATTGCTCTGTATTTCTTTAGAACTCTAAGAATCTACAGTGCTACAGAATGGATCTAAAGAATGCATTTTCCCATCACTACACTTATGAATTTTAGGCATCCTTATCAACCCTTTGTGCTGATTCAACTGCTCCTAAACAAGAAGCTATTCCAAATTCATCCTGCTGCTTTGAACAGAGCTATTTTCACATTTGTTTCAAATGTTCTTTCCTTAAATAATCAAATGAAGAAAAAGATGGAAGAAAAGTTCAAGCTCTCATTGATTTTGATTTAATGTGCTAGAAAGCCTCTCATGGTACATCCAATGCGTGAGCAGTGATTGGATTAAAATTGGAGTAAATCCTCCCAACCAAATGCAACCTTTGGTAGATACTGAAATGGAATTTGTGAGGTAGCACTATCAGATCAAAACACTCACAAAGGAAAAAAATGGGGGAAAATACATCAGGGTCTGTGCACACAAAGTAATTCAATATATTGTCCTCTCCATCTGCTTTATTACAGCAACAAGTAGCTGTGCTTTGTTACTCTTATCCGATTGCGTTGTCTATTTTATTTATTTTGCTGTGATTTAAAGGTCTGAGTTGGTGGACACAAGCAGCAGCAATGCCAGTAACACTTCCTGCCTAAGTTTTAGTCCTGTCAAACATGAGAAAATTATTATAGGGGCTGCTCCAAATCTCTAAAACATTATTAAATCATGCTGAACCTGTGCACAACAGTGCCTTTCCCTCCATCCTCTCGTGAGTCTCACAACATGGGTGGGTTTTTTCTTGCTATCAAGAGATTTACATTATTTTTTCAAGCACAAATGCTCCCAGCCACCCTTACTCGCCCTGCAGATGCCTCAGAGTCATGGAAGACGTGACAGGGAACCTGTGGGGTCCTCTCAGGACAAAGCTGGAAGCTGGACACCAGGGTAGTCATCAAAACCTCCCTGTTTGCAGTCGGATTAATCTCTCCCATTTCTGACTTTGTTTCATGGGTACTGTCTAGAATAATGCCAATAATACAGAAAGAATTTAAAATGTTTGAAACGCAAAAGGACTTCTATGGTGCTCAAAGAAATTTCACTTCCTTAAATTTTCTTAGGCAGTTCTCAAAAAACGTTAAAATAATATAAAGAAAGCACAAGTGGATATTGTGCTAGAGCCAAAGGACTCCTGCAGAGCTTGTGCTGGATGGTTTTCTAGAGTTCTGCAATAAATACAAGTTTAAGTACTAAAAAAGCAAATATTAGAGCATGTACAGCAAAACGCACTACAGAAATTAGGATTTTGGTATTACACCCTGAATTAGAACAAAAGAGTAGTCTTTGATATATTAACCCACTTGCCTTGATGACAAGTCTACTTCCTTGTTTTGAATTTTTTCCTTAGGAAAAGTCCTGTTCTCCCAATAAATCAAATACTTTTGAGTCTGTTTTAATTCAGAACATTTTATGCCTATTTTTCTGATTCACATATCAAGTAAACAGGCTTGTTTTCATGATGAGTGCTAACAACAGTCCCCATCAACACAACCTTTTATAGACTGGATGCAGCTCTCTGCTGCCATTCAATATTATTTGTTCATTTTGAATAATGAACGTTGCTTACCAAATGTTGAACAACTTCAAAATGCTTTGTTACTCTTAAGAGCTTTGCAATGCGCTCAGGGAAAAAATCAGAGTTTTTAAAAATACATATAAAAAATGTGGTGCTCCTTCCAGTATGGATTTCTATCTCGCAATTCCAATTTTTCTAGGATTATTTAATGATTATTAAAATTTTTAATGATTATTTAATTAATAATAATTTCCATGATTATTTAATTAATAATAACTCAAAGAGCCAAAACATGTTTACATGATGATGTGGGTCTATGTTATGCTGAAAAGATGTTTAAGAAATGATGTTTCTTACTCACCATAATGGTTTCCATTGCGTATTTGGTCACATCTGCACGTGTTTTATTTATTTATAGAAAATATCAGCACGTAGTGGCATTGCAGACAAAATGCAGGTGCAGAAGGAGGAGATTAGGGGGGTTTTGTGAAAGAGTCGTAAGGATAAAGCAAAGAAGAGTTATACATATGGCCACTTAAGAGAATGCAACTGGTTCAGTGCAGGGCTTCTTGACAATCTGTTTTCCATTTCTTGCTGGGTCTGCAGGGAAAAGTTCCCAAGAACATTTGCGAGGCCTAAACTCAAGTTAGCAAGGCTTGGCAAGCAGCAGCTGCCAATTCTTCCTTAATTCTTGAAGTTCATCCTCTCACTCAGACCACATTTTCGGCTGCCCGAGATCTCCCCAAGCTTAGGACTCTGATGTGAGGTGGTGCCTCATTCAAGGAGGTGATAAGCAATCACAGGGTTTAAACACCCCCAGCCTGGAATTTCTAATTCTTATAGAAAAGCTTATTTGTGTTGCACTCAGCAATCAAATATTCTTGCAATAGTTTGTTGGGGTTTTTTTTCCACATTCAGAGTGGAATTTTTCCTGAATTTTTCAACATTGAGGCTCTGCTGGTGTCCAGCTACTTCTGTCAGAGGGAACCAATGAGGATTCTCTTTTCTATCTACCTTACAGAAAGATCAACTATAAAATTCCTCCTGGACCTTTACCTTCTCCCTCTTTAGCTCTCCAGCTCCATGTGATTTTAATACCAGGTTATTTTCACAGCCAATAACAGCAACAAAGTTCAAATGGTTTTTTTACCCAAACACTAAGAAAGCTAACCAGTTTGTGAACAAAAGTTTGTGAACATTTTTATAAGACAACTAATATTCTTGAAGATTGCAAGTATTTGAGGCATAGGTATGCTGTAATATATCTGCTCCTATCTGCTTCAAGTTAATAAAACTGAGGGAACCAGATGTCTTTGAGATTATTGCAGATTTTCACTGCCAGTAACAATTATGCCACAGCAGGGAACTCATGGGGTAGGAGAAAACTGTAAAATTAAATTTCAAGTGCCTACAAACTAATCATACATTTAAAGCATACTCCACTGATATAGTTTTGAAATCATTGTTCTGGCATATTATTATTTTTTCAAAGAAAATGCAGATATCTGATGAAGAGAGTTTTAATTAAAAAGTCTCGGCAAGACACCAAGGCTTAGTCCTTCAGAGGAGTATTCTTTAAAAGCTCAATCTCAGGCCAAAAATGTCACCACAGAAGGAAAGAGACAAGCATACAAAGCTCTCGACATTTTAGGGAGAATCTGAGAGCATATGGGCAAAACTGGGGGGATTTTTAAAAAGCCCAAATTAAAAATGCCTTGTTCGTGAGAGAGAAGCAGTCAGCAATTTCATATTCAGACCCCGTTGAAATATTCTAAGTTTAGGGTGGCCTTTGCTTCAAAAAGTCAATGCAAACTCCAGAGATTCAGTAACCAAATAACAGAGCTCTCTTGTCCCCTAGGAAGACCATAAAAAAAAAAAATAAAGTCATATGGAGAATCATAACAGCTTTCTATAAATCCAGCATTTTAAGGATCACATACTTTTATCAGAAATCTCCAGGAATTCTTTTTAGAAAAGATATAATTTAGCTAATTTGGTTATAGTCTATGGGTACAGGAATTGGAATAACTGTATTTTACTTTAATGTTCCATTTTGATTGCCATTCTTAATTTGGTTATAGTCTATGGGTAAAGGAATTGAAATAGCTATATTTTACTCTAATGTTTCATTTTGGTTGCTGTTCTTAAAGGGAAAATTTTCTTAGAAAAAATTCTTAAATGAATTTAATATAAAAGTTCACAAAATAAGCTGGGTTGATATTCCTAAAAGAATTCCTAAACTGCCTAAAACAAATCCCCTAAGGACCACTATCACCAAATATATAAAGAGCAATTAGTAAGGTGATATTACCTGAATTAAAATCCAATACCTCAATACACACCAGCACAGACCATCCCAAATGTTCTTTGGCATATTACCCCGTTTATACCTTAACAACACATTGATTAAAACTGGATATTTTTATATTTCTGATTAAAAGAAAAACTTTTGGATGGTTTTAAACAAATGAGGCTCTACCTCAGCAACAGGATCTGGTGCTGTGACAATGATTGCTACTGACATTTAAATGAATTGGGCTCAGCTGGTGCTTTCTATTTAACTGTTACCAAAAAAATACATTTTTCCCATTTAACCTTTTGCTCTTAGGGCATAGTCAAATTTATTTCTTAGCCAGATCTTTTAAAGAAATGAGATTTATGCATTGAAACTTCATGACTTCAATGACTTGTAAGTCCATGTGCAATTTTTCCTTTTATGCAATGGAGATGTAAAAATGGCCAGGTGTTGGAAGTGTTTATAAACTCCATAAAATATTCAGGGAGAGGCCTTTGCAGTCCCCACTGATGGTAGGGAAGGCTGCTGGAGGAACTTGCTCTCCAAGAGCTGCAACATGAGCTTAATTTTCACGCATAAGTCCTGCCTATTAAGAAATAAATCGTGTTTTTAAGCTTTCTGACCCTAAAAACTTCCATCAGGTTGATGGAAAGGATGATGAGGGCTTGGGGAACATCTCATGTTTTCCCACTTACCCAGCACTCGAAATACAACCTTCATTTCTGAATATAGGTATTTCCTGGTATTTCCTGGAAGCCACTATCCNAACGAAATACAACCTTCATTTCTGATTGCAGGTATTTCCTGGAAGCCACTATCCAAAAGCATTCTGGTTGGCCACCTGAGCAGCACTCATGTTTTCAGTTCAGCTCCCAGACTGCAGATTTCTGCCCTCAAGTAAAAGTGAAACATCAGAAATTTCCTTACAAAGCTGCAGAGTGCAAAGGTGAACTAATAGAGCTCTTGCTTTTGCTAAGCTCTCCAGATCAAAACTGTATAAGGACCACCAAGAACTTAGACAGTATCCTCCACTTTCTGGACAACCAGAGGGTTTTTGCCTCCTAAGCTTCTTATCCACCCCCCTCCATGAGCACTGAATGTGTTTTAATGTTATTTCGTAGGAAGGTTCACCCCTGTAAACAGCCCAAACTCCTGTTCAGCTCTCTCTGAACAGGAGAGCAGCACTGACATTTGCTGTAATTTCATCACAAGGAAGAAAATAAATGCTTAGTTGAATCAGGCATCCAGGGACCTACCCAGCTCCAAATCATCACTGGAAAGAAAATGACAGTGTATTTCATAAACAGCTGGAGGTACTCTTCGCCAAAAACTTTCTTTACTTTTTCTTTTTTTTTCTTTTAATATAACTGAAAGACTAATTTTCCTTCAAATTTATCTTTGGGAAGAGTGAATAAATTCTGTCACAGAGTGTACAAACAAAAATCCCTCCAACTTGCCCTCAAAAGTCAGAGAAACAAACACATGTTCTCATATGTGCACACAACATCAACACAAACATCAAATGGGAAAATGAAGCCAGAACATCAGAACTGATAAAGCAGCTCTTTAAATTTCCTTTAATTACAGCTCTTGGTGATTCATGGATGCTTACTAGAGGAGAAGCCCAGTTCACATTGGCCTCTCAGGGTCAAAATATCTGAGCCTAAAAATGATGCTTCTGGTTGTAACACCTTCTATCAAACCTCCTCTGCTGTAGACTGCAGCCATAACTCAAAGAAGGCAGCAAAGTGACATCCAGCATGGTCATTCTTCCCAAAAAAACTATTGTCCCAAGGCAAAATATCTTTGGAAGTGCAATTTAAGATCCACGTTCAGATTTTCAAAGCGTTTATCCCATTACAACCAGTAAGGAACAGACTTCAGACTAAAACTAAACAGTTCTAACTCGGAGTATAATGAGGCCTGTAAGAATCACACTTTTCATAACATCCCCATATAAATCCTTATGTTGTAATAGAGACTAAAACTGTATGAACCCTTAGCTTCAGGAACCTCTACCTTAACTCAGCGCTGCCTCCTAGAGGTATGAGTATCAATATTTATCAATATTCAAATTATTAACGATGTTCACAAACTTCTGCTGACTTCTGGTTGCCCAGGAGCACCCACGATGGCAGCTCTGCATCCACAGGTTTGGGATAAGGCATATTCAGCCCCAAATTAAGGAAATATGCCTGTACCACAAACTGCACCCTGGGGTAAAGCTCTCCCTAGGAACAAACCCTAGCTTTTGCTCTTAAGTGGCCTAGCACAGCAACAGAGAGAGTCTGAGGCACTAACTTCAAACACTTCAGAGCTGTACCCATGCCAGCAGCAGTTCTAGATGCTAACCATTATTTAGTTAATAAATAAAACTTGGGAGTCATCTATAAAAAGCCTACAAACGACAGAGTGAAATATATTTGAATTGGTTAAAGTTTCTTAGGAATTGATTAAACTCGAAGAAATATAATTTACTTTTTTATTATTTAATAACAAAAATATTTGTGCAGCAGCAGCAGCAAGGAGTCAATGGCTTAATACATAAAAATAAAAGTCCAATATATCTGAAGCCAGGAACATTTACTGCAGGGCTGTTCAGAATACAAATAAAAAAATGGATTCCGAGCAGCATTCCTTTAAGCCTAGACACTGCATTTTGTTCACTGTCTCTCACACAATTAACCTGAGAAAACATTAGTGGTTTTGTAAGCCACCACGGTTTCTTTATGTACCAATCTATTTCTAACTATTGACAGTGCGTGAGGCCAATAATGCATGTTCAAAGGAATAAAAGCTATATTTAGAAGTCAAAAGGAACAAACCGACAAGGGGAAAAACTGCAGCTACAACAGAACTCCCAAGAACATATGCAATATGGAACAACAGAGGTCACCCTTGCTGGAGAGAATGGTAAACAGGAGAGCATTAATCAGAGAGCTCACAGGAAAGTGTAAGAAATGAGATCCCCAGCTCCAGAGAACGTGCACACCGAGCTGCGAGTTTGCCATTCTTCACTTTCCAAAGTGCTGCACACATCACAGTCATTTTTTAAAATTAATTCCCTTCTTTTAAAGCTGGTCCCTGCAGCTCATTTTGATGCCTGATACTACCACCTTTCTTTAGTTTTCTTTTCCCAGTTTTTGGGTGATTTCTTTAAACATCCTCTGTTTGATTTAATTTGATTTCTGCTTTATATTCTCTCCATTTTTGTATTAATACCATATCTCTGTATTTACTCTTCTCCCAGATGCCTACATTATCTCTTTTATCATGGAATTTATCTTTTCATCCTTAAATCTACTGATTTTATCTCTAGTCTAATTCCTTTTTGCTTTCTGTGGTTCTGCCTGACCCTTTTATCAGCTGTACCATCACTTTTCTACCATTCTTCTGTCTCTAAAATGACTCCTGAGAGACTGCAGACCTGAAACAGACATCCCCTGCAGATCATCAGCCTCTGGAGAAGAGAGATTACAGTTTTTGACATCAAAAAAAGACCCTGTTTCAAGGCTCTTCCCTCTTACAGAACCAAAACTTTTACTGCACCATTGCAATTGTATTTGTTATTCTTTTGGGGGATGTGAGGACTTGAAAACTCCTCTGTGACTTGAAAATCTAAGTAGCTAAATGATGAGAGGTGACTCATTAGCCTCCCACAGGANCATTTGTTATTCTTTAGGGGAATGTGAGGACTTGAAAATATAAGTAGCTAAATGATGAGAAGTGACTCATTAGCCTCCCACAGGACACAAGAGAATCACAGGAGGCTGGAAGAATAAGGAACAACTAAAAGTAAGAATGCTTGTCTACCACCCTCAAAACCCAGGTTTTATGGACATATGAAAGCCTGCCAGTCAACTGGGCATGAAGAATTTTATAAATAACCTGAGGATGGAATTTTGGTGTACAGTCATGTACATGTCATGTGAAATTTGTTTCCAGCTACAATAAAGCCAAAATTCAATAACAAGCCTCAGAAGTGTCTCAAAAGAGAGCATATATTTGAGATTACCTATCAAATACCTGAGTTATGCCTACATCCAAAGTACAAAGAGAACCTCTTTTGATGACTTAAGGTACATATTAAATTATAAATTTATGGATGTCAATGAATATTTTCAGAAAATACCTTCAATATCAATCAAATCAGTGCTGCCATTCTGAAGAGATGTTATTTCTCAACACTGAGAACAAAATCACTCTTAATCCTCGCCGTAACTTCCACAACTCAGCTGTTAATCACTGTGTTGTGACAGACATCTCTCTATATGAAAGGCTGAAGTATCAAAGGAAAACAAAATAAAAATCATAGTTAAATGCATAGTTGAGCAGAGATCTGCTTTGAAATACCCCCACTTGAGGTCTAAACCAACTGCACTTGTCAGTCAGATTTTTTTCCCTTATTTAATGGCATATAATAGCTAAGAATCCAATCCTTTCTGTTTGTCATCTGGCTGTTCACTGCACAACCTTTTAAAATGTCACCCATACTAAACTAGGGGTACCAAGACATCCTTTGTAAAACCAAAGTACCATTTAGCTATTTTCAACTTCAAACAGAGCAAAGCAAATCCATCTTGGGCACTGTGAACTCCTGCCAGAGAGTTAGAAACCATCGTTAGGTTTTATAAAACCAGGAAACCTAAAAATAAAGTGAAATGTTCATCCTGCCACTGCCACCCAAATGTGCTGAGGAGAATGTGGCTCTTGCAGTGCATCCCAAAGCCAGAGCTTGCCAAGGAGCCTGCTCACCTCCCACGAAAGGAAAGCACTTACAAGTCCTAACCTTAGGCCTTGTTTTACACCACGGAGTCTGGTACATCAGACAGAAAAAAGAGAATTTCTCACAGAGGTTCATTGGCATTTACAGCTCCACAGTGAGAAACTTATTCAGTCTACCCCAAAAGCCATTGAAAGAGTGAGAATTTTAATGATGCACACACACATCTACCTCTTCAACAAATCAAACAGCCTTAAAATAAACGCCCCATTAAAACTGCTTTCCCTAATCCACTTATGATGACAAACAGTTGCTAATACTTCCTTTATTCCATAAACATCATCCTTAGTTTCTTCATCCTTCAAAGACTGACCCAGACCTTTCAGGCTATGCCACAATGGAATAAGGCAAACCATCCACAGCATATTATGTCAACATCATAATGTTGTCACTGCTAAATACTACTGACATTGCAGTGCTGGTCATAAAAATATTAATTATTACATGATAAAGTGCATGGACTTAATGATGTATTAATAAATATTTACTTTAAATAAATGTTTTAGCATCAAGTGTTTCAGAAAAGGAAAACATGTCATGCTAATCTAACACAATGAGAAGTATTTTAGGATAAGGGTTCAACATCTTACCTAGAAAAAAGCCTTATTTCAGGACTTTTTGCAGTAATTTCTGTCCCCAAGATCCACACCATGGCTCTGGTTTTGTCTCTCAGGCTGCAGTGTGCTTTTAAATATCCTGTGAATTGAGAAAAAAGCTTTTACTGAATGTTCTTTCAAATAGATGAAAACAATTCATGTTATAAGACAATTTTTGATCCATGAATAATTACACACAGTACTCCCAAGGGGTCAAGTCTTGTATATTAACAAAAAAATTACATACGTTTGCTAATATTGATTAAGATCATACATGGATTTTTGGGTTAACTGACTAGCAAGGTGTTGGGTTAGACAACGAAGTCAAATAATGTGGAAAAAACCACATTCTACATTCTGTAGCTATGTTTCTGCAACAATTACTTCCAGGTGAGCAATTACAGTCCTTTAAATTCCATCTATAAGTTTATTAGGATTAAGACAAATTATCTGGCAGTATTGTGACACAATTTCCCCACTGAGCAAATCTTGGCACACTTGCAACTAAACATCGTTTCTAACATGGGCATTTGCATTACCACCTGTTCTGCAGCTACACCAAGGAAGTGGTTATTAATATAAAAACCTTCCTTGAAGTTTCACAACTAATAAGAGGAAAATCAGATTACTTTTTTCCTCTTTAGATTCAAACTCGTTGAAGTATCATGTTTTGAAGAGGCTTTTAACCTTCAGTTGCGGTTCATTGTTACTGCTGCCAGCTGGATTTTTCAATTCCCTCAAAATATTCTATTTACTGCGTACATTATTGCGTCCTCCAAACACACACGGCACGGTCCTGACCCAGTGATCAGATACAACAGAGCTGAAAGCAAAAGCTCCCTGTAAAGCTTCCTAATCACTGCACTATCTCCTGAAAATGTAATAAAAATTCCCTTTGAGCTGGAAGAATAGGATCTGTATCTATGGCAAAGGCTGAAGCTACTCTAGACAGCAACCAGGAGACAAGAGGAAGAACTTACACATGGTGCTGCAAGGTCAACAACACAAGATGAAAGAAAGAGGGAGTAAATATGACCTCAAAGTTAAATCACTGCATTATCTTCTATAACACCACCTGATGTCCATGCACACAACTCCAGAAACAGCTTCTGGTTAGGAATTCCTTCAGGTGTGAATTGTTCCACTGCCAGGTGTTCCCTACCAGGTGACTCCAGCAAACTGAGAGTAGGTGTCCCAGCTGTGCAAGTAACACAGCTCCTGGCAGACCTCCCTCCTGGAGGAATATCTCCAAATATAACATCGTGGTGAGGATAATTGATTGTTTATAATGGAAGTCATTTCAGCTGCAGCATTTAAAAATTACACACACGAAAAGAAAAATCAAACAGCCACCACCTTTCTTCTAGAGCAAATATGAAACTGGAAGAATTAAGGGTAAGGATACAGAAATCCACTGCATCTAGGATTTCTAGATGCAGTGGATCCAGGGAAGTGGCAGGCAGTGCACCCAGGGAAGGACCTGGCTGAGACAGAGGAGGAGGAGCCACAGCATTTATCCAAAAACAGGGCAAGTAGTTGAAGCACAGACAAATATGAGCTGTGGCACAAACCCAGGACTCCCACAGATCCAGCTCCATGAAGTGGAGGGATGGGAAGTACACTTATGGTCCTTTTCACCTCTAAACCACCAGCAGCAGTTCTGCTGAGGAAGAGGCACATTCAGCTGGTTTTTATAATGCAACACACAGGGATTTCACAACCAGCAAGAGATCACTACATAACAGTAAACTTAATTCACAAATGCTTTCTTTCTTTTCCTAGAATCACTGCACACACATTCTATTTTCATCATGAAGCTGAATAACCTTCACGAAAAGTTGTACACCCCATGTGCCATTCAGGGAGAACCTAACACAATCAGCATTTCACCAGGGCTAAATTCTTCTTGGAACCATCTCAGGTACTAATTAGACCTCTCTTTCTCCGAGATAGGATCTGCTTCCTAAAGTTTATACCTGAATGGTTTTCCCTGGCAAAAGTGACATGAAAGAACTAATCCTTAAAACCTTAGTTGTTTTACCTGCATTCTTGCTTGCCTACAGCACTAAAATACTTATCCAGCATGAAATCATTATGCAGCTTAGAACATTTTTTCCTGCTTTTGTATATCAGCCTCCCAAAGAGAGAAGAATAACACAACGACCCCTTAAAACATAAAAGTGTGGTCTTTGTACGATCATAAATACAGACAGGAGTGCTTGCTACCCTTGGGGGTGCCAAGAGATTTCAAACGTACAGTATTTCTTTCACTTCATCTAAAGTATTTTATAGCATTATCTGTTTTCGCAGTGCCTCTTAAAGATATTTAAGTTTCAGCATACTCTGCAACAGCCAAATGACAGCTTAGCAGAGGATTACCTGTTCTCCTCCCTGCTGGTTATTTCTCCTTCTCACACCAAGGAACATTACAGGCAGCACTGTGCAAACACTGGCGATTACTTTGCTCCACTGCAGCACCAGGTAGCAGCCCCAGCTCTGGCAGTCATGACCAGAGGTTCCTCCTGGAGGATTCCCCACAGCAGCCTCACTGCCAGAGCCATTAGGATGAGGCAGTGGGAGAAGCAGAGGCTCTGCTGCCCAGCACAGGAGAGGAGTGAGTGGCACAGCACATTCCATACTCACCAAGCAGTGCCTCTGCATCACAGAGCAGCTTAATAAGGGGCCTATCTTGCACAACACAGCTGCTCATGACAGCCCTCCCGGACTCATCTGACAGAGAAATTAAAACAGTGCAGTGCAGAATAATGCAAAAGGCCATATGCCTCTTTCTATCCCTAAACCAAGGACATGACCATTTTCAAAAAGCCCTTTTCCAAATCTGCCTGAACAATCGTTCACGAGTAACTTCTAGAGGCTCACAGGTAGTGCAAAAGCATTAGAGAGAACTGCAGAGTTCTGTGTGAAGCCCATAATTAAGCAAGCTAATGATCTGAGATGATGATCCATGGCAGAACTGGTTTGAGTTTGTTTTGAATTGGCATTAGAATTCTCAAAGAAATGTTTTGCCTTAGTGGATAAAAGGCCCTGGCAAGTAATTTGTGCTTGCTGATAGATGTTAAATGCCTCTCTGAAAACATAAGAAGTCCCTGAAATGCTACAATTTATTACAGACAGCATTTCTTTCAGTTAATGTATCCAACCAACAGCAAAACTCAGAGAATAATTTTAAGGTTGAAAGGGACCTTTGGGCCTTATCTGATCAAATCCCTCACTTTAAAGCAAACAAAGGTTCGTAAATCAGGACCCTGGAGCAGTACTTTCAGTCCAGACATACCTCTTGCAGGACTGGAAACAAGGATGTGCACAAATCTCAAACATGTGTTTAAAGGCACAAGATTTTCCAAACCAAAACAGGGTTCATTTTATGTGGCATTAGTCACAGCTGCTCTAGCCCTTACAACTATTGCAAAAAACAGGATTTGGAGAGCCACTGGCAGTTTGCTCACACTGACTGTGTCACTCGGCACTTCCAAATCTCTTGCATGCCCTGATTTGAAATGCCCTGGCTGTACCTCAGAGCAGAGAGGGCTCAGCCTCCCCCTGGGCTCCCCTTTCTCTCAGGCACCTCGGGGGGATGACATTTCCAGCAGCTCATCCTCCCTGGCTGAGCACCATCGGTGCGAGGGCTCTGACCCAGAAGGAGCCAGGGGGCTGAGGAGATGAACTGTGCCTGTCCCGAGTTAAACACCGACACAGCCACGCTGAGCTCGCAGCACACCCAGCAAAAAATATATCTGTTCTTTTGGAGGATTTATTTTCTGCACAGCTCTTCCACAGTAAACAAACACTCCCGATGGAAACTGTGTCAGCGGTGCTGTTGAAAAGCGTTAGACCAGGCAGCCTGATCACATTTTCAAACTCCTTTATGCTCTTTCTTTCACAAAAATAAAGAAGCTGTCAGGATTTATTTGCCATCTGATTGTTACCTCTGTGTTAATTTTTACTTATTATTCGGCTTAGTTTTAAATTTTTATGGAGACCTATTCAAAGTGGAAACATTGTCCTTTGAGTAGTTATAATCATGAGACAGTATAAAATAATGTTTTCTCTTAACATCTCCCTTTCCCACCTGGATGCTCATAAGTAGGCTTTACTTCCATTGGAATATTCATGGCGTATAAATAATAAAAAAAAGCATGAAAGCTGCTGGAGAGTAGGTAGAAAATTTACTCTCCTTGCTAGTTCTTAACTTTCACCTAACTTCCTTTCAACTGGTACAATAACTTGAAAGAAAATCAGTCCTTTGAGAGAAACTGCTAAGCAGTTAACAATGTACTCCTTCTTTTAAATCCACACACTGCCACAGGATATTAATATAACAGTCCCATCTCTGATAATGTACACTGCTGCCTATTGAGAGCAGGAGCTGAGGAAGCTAAAGAAATGTTTTTCAAAAATTAAGCAAAGGAAATATTTTTTTGTGCTTAAGCAGATGGTATGCACAGAAAATTTTAAAACTAACTTCTTTCCAGTCTCTCCCAGGTCTTCCCAGTCTCTTTCCAGTCTCTCACCAGACATAGCCTGTTTTCCAAAACATTGTTCTCATTTACCTCTCATTAACTGAGTAGTTTTCCACAGGCTTTTGAATTTCCTTTGAGCCTCTACAGATATTATGCATTTAGTAGACAAAGTCTTGAGCTAAAAAAACCCAAAACCACAACAGTAAGAAATGAATATTTATGTTCTAAAAGTTATGGCTCGTTATTAGGCAGTATTTCCCCCCAAACTGTTGAGGTTTATTTCAGTAACTAATCAGCAGACATACATTGCCTTATAAACCATTACTACTCCATCTGCATAATTAATAGTACATACAGCATTCTTGAGAAAGTACAACTCAAGGTGCATTTAGGAACATTTTGTGAATCATTTAAGTACTAACTCTTTCAGCTGCAGAGTAGGTTTGCTTTGTATAGAAACAGGAACTGAAATAACACAGATTTCTTTGGAGTTTAATGGCTGCAGCTCCTTTGTTAGCCACAGAATTTTCAAAGCAGCTACCATACACTTTAAGGAAGATTCGAAAAAAACTGGAATACTCCAAAACTCTCCTTTATAAACTTATTTTGCTCCATGAAACTTCGATTGATGGACCCTCTTTAAAATCCCAAAGCTCATCTTTCAGAAGTAGCTGTTAGCAATCTACTAACGTTATGTATGTTGTGGGTATACTTTCTGGGAGATTTTCGAAGTTGACTGTACATCTGTTTCACAAAACTTCTTTTGCAAGACTGCTGGTGGATGTTTTTGCCATGTTTGACTCTTTCCTGGCAGAGGCAGCACAACAGGACGTGCTATTTAGTAAGTCAGTCATCTTGAACATCTTTGCCTTTTGGAGCACAGAACATTAACCTAAACTAAGCTTGCACTGAAAAAGGCATCAGTTTCACCAGAAGCATTTTACAAGATGCACTCAACACTTTACATTATTTGTCCTTTCTTCAACTCATACATTTTGACATTATATTGCTACAATGGAATCAGTCACCCACGTCTATTTTTAAGATACCCTGGTTTAGAATCAAGTGATACTTCCATTAATATAAATCAGACTCTTTTAAACACAGCAACAAGCAAATATATTATTAATTCAGTCTAATAAAACAGATCTGCTTTCAAAGCAGTGATCCCAATTAATCAGGTAAATGGATGAGAATAGTAAGAATAAAACAACAACAACAAAAAACAAACAAAAAAAAAATCAAAAAACCAAAAACAAAACCAAAAAAAACCCCAAACAAAACAAAAAAACCCA
>VZRF01000398.1:119561-150076 GCA_013396875.1 Vireo altiloquus
AAAACCAAAACCACATGAAGATTTGCAATGGGTTTGTAATTTCTTCCAAATGCTTTGGAGTAGCCACGAGGTCTCATCTGACCCAACTCAGCTGATTAAAGACCCCAAGGCATTGAGTTTAACAGAATAAAGTGCACACTTAGCATGATTCTGACAGCTCTCCTATGCCTTGAAGCACTCCAAGATGCCCCAAGTTCATGGTAATATTCAGCTGGAAAGTACTGTCAGCTATCCTGCTTCATGCCATCCAAGAAAGAAAGGCATCAAACCCCGACTATCCTTGGTATCAGGGTTTCGGGTTGTGTTTAGGTTCTAAAGCTAAAATATTTCAGGCCAATTTGTAGAATGACAGAGTCACAAACCTATCATTTATCGTGGAGTTGTTTGGGTTGGAGAGTCCAACACCCCTTCAGTGAGCAGGGATGTCTTCAACTAGATCAGGTTGCGTTTCACCACCCTCATTGTACACAATTCCTTCTTTATATCCAGTCTGAATTTGCCTCTTTCAGTTTCAAACCACCACCCCTGGTCCCACCACAACGTGCAGCACTAAAATATCTGTGCCTGCCTTGCAGCCTCCCAAGAGGCCACAATAAGGTATCCCCAGAGTCTTCTCTTCTCTAGAACCCCAAACTCCCTCAGCCTTGGCACAGGGATTGATCTCCACACTCCCCTGTGGGCCTGGCTCAATCCCACCCCTCAGCCCCAAACTGGATCCTGTACTCCAAGCCTTGCACAGAGGAAAGGGTGGGAAGGGTGCCAGCTTCACTCTTATTAACACATCCCAGCTCAAAACTGAACAGCAGGAAGAAATCAGAACATATATTAGGATCCTCCTTTTGTACGACATTACAAACACACATTGTTGCTAAACCTTCAAAAATGCATTATTTTGAAATGAAGCTACAGTTTGTAATTAATGTGAGCAGTTACATTCACAAAAACACATAGAAGGCAATGAAAAAAAAATCCAACAGACAAAAGACTGAGCAGATTTTTCCTCTTGGGCATAGTCTTTAATAACAGAATCAGTCAATCATTCTTTGAAATTCTGCTATCAGGACAAACAGAAAATGTCTCCAGGAAATTTAGGATGATGGTGTCTGGAAAACAAAGAAAAGAGCATTTCTAAAGCATTCATCTCTCCATCCAGCATTTAACAGATGCCTTTACAAGCCTTGAGATGCAAGGACTGGAACAAGATGCTCTGTGCATTATTCTCACTTCCCCTGTTGAAATCCCTGCCTCTGTTAATATAGGTAACAGATTTTGCAGTTTTACTCTGAATCAGACGTTTGAAGTACAATGGTAGTTTCTGCAATACTCATCCAACCTAATGGGAATTCACACACACCTCAGAGGAAGTTTTACTACCTTAAGACAGAAGCAGTGCAGAATCTGGTTAACACCATTTAGTATTTGCTGACCCTTAAAATATTTCCCCCTAGCAGCACAAACTGATATTTTAGAGACACGTGGGCCCAGTGTTTCCACTATTGCCTGTACCAAAAGTGGGCAGCACACCAGCCAAGTAAAGAAGTACAATGAATATGAATTACTAAATTATTCCCAGTCAGATTATAAAGCACTGCTCACCTGCAGGCACATTTTGATGGCTTTAAAATTACAAGAATGTAATCTTTGGACTCTAAAGAAAGACATTGAAGATTCCTGTGCAAGCCAGCCTCAAAGGCAAAGATTTGCCAAATCTTTCTTATACATACAAGATAAAGCAGTTTCAGGAGTGCAAGGTAAGAAGAGAGAGAAGCTAAAAATGTAGAATAGAGGGGGAAAAAAAGAACAGGTTTTCTTTCCTAACAAGACTCCACTATATACTTCTAATTATATTTACTCAGAAATAATGTAGGTATTTAGAGCAATAATAAAGTTACAAAGGTAGTACATAGCAAAAAGCTTTTCCATAGTTTTCCACTGTATTTCAGTGTTCCTTCATAAGATGAATTATTAACATTAGTATCACTACATTTTTGATGGCAGGGACTTGGAATCTTGAATTCACCACCAACAAGACAGAGACACTGCACACATTTGCAAGAAACAGTCTTAAAATGGTGGCAAAAAATCAACAGCACCTCTTGTTTGCTACTGTGAAGAGTTATGGTTCATCCTATCAAGGAGGAACAACATGTGATTTTACTTCTTTCTAACCCAGGTAGTTCAAATTGGCAGTGAGAAATACTGTCACGAGTTATTTACGAGGGGGTGGTACAGAATTTCCCTCACGAAAATTATTCGGCAGATATGTAAATAATTTTGAAAAGCATCTGGCTCAAAGTTGCCAGGTTTTGCACACGGATGTCACTTTATGCAAATTGCCCCATAAACACGTCAGTATGTTTCAAAATAAGACACAGCAATGGACAAACTGTTCTAACTCCACCAGTTGTGGCAGATGGCAGGATGCAGAATGCCTGGAGCCTGCCAGATCCATGGCTTCATCTGGAGAGGACAGCCTTGGGAGGCGTGGCACCAAGGATGACAATTTCCTTCTCTCCCCCCACACCCTTTTCTGTTTATACCTTCCCCATCCAAATCTTAGTAGGGCTAAGTGTCAAAAAGATTCATGTATGAAAAAAGGACATTCAGACCCAGCCAGGGCCAGGTAAATGCCTCAGCTCAGAGTTATAATAGCTTTATTCATCAGATGCTCTCCAACAGACATCAACAGCATCTTTAAGAAAAAAAAAAAAAAAAAATTACAAGAATAAAGGGGGGTTTTCTTGTCTAGGATAACTTGCTTCTGGAAATCTGCTCTTTGGAAGCCTCTTGAACCTCAGATGACCAGGCTACTGGACACTGTGGCTCTGGGGTTTTTTTCTCCATAAGTCCATCAAATTTACTTTCTGAAGTTTTAGTTTTGTTCCCTACTGCACCCTGCAAAAATAAATCTCACAGCTTAAATAACTATTTTAGAAGAAAACCAAAACAAAACATCCTCAAGAGCCCCATATTTTTGTGCAATGGTATTGCCCAGGAATTTCATATCAAAGCCCCAGGAAAAGCAGCACTGCCAAACAGGAAAAAGTACTACAAATTAACATAGAACATCTCACATTCAAAGGGTCCTAAAAGGATAATCAAGCCTAACTCCCTGCTGCTCTCAGGACTACACAAAACTAAACCATAAGACTAAAGACCAGCTCAGACACTCTCTGAATTCTGACAAGCCTGGTTATGTTCCACATTTACACTGCACATCTATATAGAACTACTCCAGCACAGCCTTGTGCAGAAGACAAAAAACTCTAAGACATTAACTCCAGAGATAGAAAGTTTGTAGCTAGGGCCCAAAAGTTATGCTCTTTTTCAATTTTAATAGTATTTTTTCCCCACATGAGCTCTAATTATGCATATTTCTAAAATACACACCACGAGTGTCCAGCACAGAGCAGGGAGGTATTAAAAAAACCTTGTCACACTTGGAAGCTTTTAAGGACCCTTGGAATGCTTCTCATTCCATGATTCAATATGTTGCACTAAAGAATAAAAATGGTAGAATTGAGAGCAATATAAAGGAACAAAACATTTCAGCCAGCATTGAGTAGTTGTCTCCCAGTAGAGTTTTTCAACTTGCATCCCACACAGCTGGTGCCAACAACTCAAGAGGGAGTTAGGCAAGACATAATTTTTCCAAGGACTTTGTGTACTTTGAAGTCAACACAGCTATCACTTGTTATTTCCTGATTCCTGCTTTCTGAACGTCTGGAAGCCTCCACTTCTGTTTGATTCAGAAATTGCCTTAAAGAAAGGGGGGGAAAAAAAAGAAAAAAAGAGACTAATTTCATTGTAATCTGATGACTTTCAACTTTTACTACCTATTTACTGCACCCAGCTGATGGCATGGGGAGGTTTGATCTTGACATGTAGCACATCTTAAAGTAATGAAGGCCCTTTGTTATCCATTAAAAAAAGCCAGGAAATTGTCCAAGCATTTTAGATATTTCTCCTGGCTCTTCAGCAAGTGTTCTAATATTTGATTACTTTTCTCATTTATGTTTGCCAAATGGTGGGTTTTGTGCATATAAAAGCACTACTGGAGGTCTTCTATCATGTTCCAGGAATGCACTGCTCAGATGTGGTCTACATAAAATCCAAATAACATTATCCGAATAACATTTCTCATCTAATGATTCCTGACTAGTGATGATAAATTATAGAAAGTCACAAGCAAACTTACTCCAGGAGATTGGTGTTAAATAGCAAAAAATAACTGCACTTGTTGCCACATCAATTTTCACATGGCAAGGCAAAAGAAGAAGCTGGATGCTATGTTAATGCTCTGGCTGTTTCCCAACATCCTCTCGAACACATCTGTTGTATCTTTCCCCTGCAAAAGTACTTATACAAGTAGAATCAGCACTTCCATTGCTTCTTACTTAGCAACTTAATCTAGCACTTATATTACCCAAAAACGGATTCTAGCAAACAGCCCAAATATCCTAATGCAGCCAACATTCTGACTTTTCTTTTCAAACCAACAAGAAAGACCAATCTGATATTTCTAAGAAATTGAATTTTTTCTTAGTTTCTGTAAAATCAAGACTGGACAATAGGATATGCAACAGTTAGTAAATGATCTTCTCCTGGAACTACAGCAACAACAACAAATAAACTGGAATAATTATTAAAGTAGTTGTTTTCTTTGGTAAAGCACCCCAAGAAAGCCCTGATTTCCCCAGTGATCTAACAATATACTTTTTGTGCATTGACATTGTTTAAAAAAACAAAAGTTTCAGGACCAACCAGGTGACAGAGAATTTATCAGACTGTAGAACATCAAGTGACACTAAGTAACAGGGGATGACTGAAATAATAGAAATATATTTCTTTCAGACACTATAAAACTTCATACATCTCCCTTAGGGCCATAAAAATATGTGCATAAAAATGCACATATGCTCAGGAGACCTTCAATCCATGAATAGTTTATCAAAGTCACCAAGTTTAAACAGAGTAAAAAACCTTTCCACAGAATGAGGGCTTCCCAACCTGCCTTTCCTACACACTTATATCTATTACATAGGAAACATGAGAAGTTCTGCATCAAATTTTACATTCTAATTAATTTCAACTGTATTCACCTCGAGCACTTTGGAAAGTGAGCTCACTTGCAGTCTCCTGGAAAGGCTTTTTAGAGATATGCAAAATTTCTCAAAACCTAAGTGTTAGGCTAATCCAATAAACACCCAAAGCATCCCAATTAAACAAAAAAAAAGTTTTATATTGAAAATTCCACCTTGATGATAAGTAGCTTCACGTAAACTTGACTCATGTAAATAATTCACAGCATTATGCAGGAAATAGTTTAAAAGTTCCAGGGTTTTTATCAACCCCAAAGAAAACTATCCATTAGTATTAGAACAAAATGTTTGCTTTTATTTTCCAGCTTCTTCTCCCAATTCCCTCTGGGTGGGATAAAAATATTTCAAGCCAAGATGCAGTTAGCTACTAATATAACTGTGCATACCAAAGAAAAACAGATTCATTAAAATACATCCAGCTGTAGAGACCCTCCACAAAGCAAAGATCTATCACAAGTCATAAAGTGCTGACTTCAAAATGAAAGCAGAGCTGCATTACACAAACTTTATCTTCAGCTAAAACTCAAACTATCATTTCAATACTCTTCTAATATGCAACATTTTAAATCCTATTATTAATGCTGCTTTCTTTACGCTGTTGAATGCTCACAACAGAACAATGGACACAAACTGAAAGTTACTAAAAAACTTAGATGCATAAAGCTAGAGTTTTTTCTGGAAATGAAGGAACCTCACAGCACCTACAGCCAGTAAAGACTTTATTAGCCCATCTCAGCTCCACTTAGTGCACCCATTCAGCTTTCAGGATTATTCCCAATAGGTTAAAATCCTGACAGTATCAGTCAAAAAAATTAAATTAGCCTTTACCAAACCACTTTGATATAAGTTATTCCAGGGCTCATTAGATCAATCTTGAACCATTAAAATGCTTTAGTACTGACTGGGAAAGAGTGAGACAATTCACAATTGATTTCCGTAGAAGCTAGATTAAATTACATGGAGTTATATGTCTAGTTCAAAAAGGGCAACAACAAGTCAATGCTGCACGCTTTTTAAAGAAAAAATTCTCTTATCTCCAGTTCCTACAGCAGCCTTTTCCAGTTTCCACAGAGAAAAACCTAACTGATACAGGCATCTAGGTGCCTTTACAGTAGCTTGTAGAGATTTTTTTTTTTTGGCAAGTATCTGGCAAGTATTTGGCAGTGAAAAATCCTCGAAGGCAGATCTTCCTTTCCAGAGAGGCTTAAAAAGATAAGACTCTACCTTGGGCCTTGTAAATTCTGCACATAAGATTTAATTTATGGCAATTTCAACTTTATTTAGACCATACACAACTTACATACAGTCTTTTGCTTATTATTGCTTTTCCATTGTAAGCCTGCATGGCATTTTCCATCAGCCGTGCAATTGGCTGCCTTCAGATTTGTTACTTCTGAAAACATCTCCCTGACATCTCCTCAGAGCTGTGCACCAAAACATGATCTAACATTCTACAAACACCATATTACCTGCCCCTAATGGGGATCCCCAGAGCTCCATCCTTGGCCCTGAATGACTTAGACACAGGACTACAGGAGACACTAATTTTGGAGCTGACAAAGAATTGGGAGGAGCTGTTGACTCCCTCGAAGGCAGAGGGGCCCTGCAGAGAGACCTTGATAAATTAGAGGGCTGGGCAATCACCAGCTGTGTGGAGCTTAACAAGGATAAATGCTGGATTCTGCATCTGGGATGGGACAACCCTGGATGGATGGACAGACTGGGGAATGAGAGGCTGGAAAACAGTGCCAAGGAAAGGGACCTGCAGGTCCTGGTCGATGGAAGGCTGGATGTGAGTCAGCAGTGCCCTGGCAGCCAGGAGGGACAACCCTGTCCTGGGGGGTATCAGGCACAGCATCACCAGCTGGGTGAGGGAGAGATTGTCCTGCTCTGATCTCAGCTGGGGTGAGCTCACCTCGAGTGCTGGGGCAGTGCTGGGTGCCACAATATAAAAAAGACACTAAGGTACTGGAGAACATCCAGAGGAGGTCCTCAAGGGTGGTGAAGTTCCGGAGGAGAAATTGTGTGAGGAGCAGCTGAGGGCACTGGGTTTGTTCAGCCTGGAGGAGACTGAGGGGAGACCTCACTGCAGTTACAACTTCCTTGTGAGGGGAAGAGGAGGGGAAGGCACTGATCTCTTCTCTGTGCTGACAGTGACAGGACCAGAGGGAAAAATGTGAAGTTGTGCCAGGGGAGGTTTAGGTTGGATATCAGGAAAAGGTTCTTCACCCAGAGGGTGGTTGGGCAATGGAACAGCTCCCCAGGGCAGTGGTCACAGCATCAGCCCGACAGGGCTCAAGAGAGGTTTGGGCAATGTTCTCAGGCACATGGTGGGACTCTTGGGATGCCCTGTGCATGGCCAAGAGTTGCTCTTCGGAGATACTTGTGGGTCCCTTCCAACTCAGAATATTCTGTAATAATAAAAATTAGGGAATGTTTTAGATAGACATATCTTTCTACATTTACTGCTACTGAGTTTGTTATCCCTTGTTATATTCTAAGTCAGGAAAAAGAAGCAGTAGTAACTTTTTCATATAAATGATAAAAGACCATCCCTGTGCATGATTTACTCATAGTGTACCCTGTCATTTGAAACTCACTAATTGTTAACCACAGAAAAATACTGCTGAACATTAAATGCTAATAGAAACTTGTGTCCATTTCTCCATGGATAAATTTATCTGAACACACAGAAGTCCCTTAACAAGCTTTGCATTGCACAAAAAGACATTAAGTAGTTATTCCATATTTTTGTTTCAGGTTACAAAAAGCTTCCCTTCAGGAGCATCAACGTAGCACTGAAAGCTGGGCTCCAGCCACTGTTTATTGGGACACATGAAAGTAACCAAAAAATCAGCTCCTGAGCTGAAAAGTCAGAGAAAGAACATTTATATAAACTATTCCCATGCCAAAACAATTCTTTGCCATCTAATGTGAGCCAAGCAACTTGCCCAAACACCCAAATTCACATTCAGATCCACCAACTGTTTTCCATCAAATCGTTTCTAGCTCTAGCGACCTGCTCCAAGCAGAACCCAACACTGCAAAATCTGAACTTCCAAAATTCAGTAGACATAGCCACAAGATCTTTGATGATGAACTGCTGTTGGTTGGCATGGGGATGGGAGAACGTCTGCAGACCAGGAAAAATTGGGAAAAGAGAATCAGAATGCTGCTGGGAGCAGCGTGTCTCCAACTCTGTCATCAACAACAGCCTCCAAGAGCCCAATAAAAACAAGGGCATACAAGAGTGGAAAGACATATTTTACCAGCAAGGCAATTCTTCCTAATTTTTAGTAGCTCAGAAAGGTAAACAAAATAATGCAGCCTTGGAGACTGCATTTTCCACAAGAGAAAATGTGGATTGCATGTTGCATTAATTACAGAACTGTTATTAGTACTGGAGAAATAACCTGCCAGTTGGACAGCCTAAGCCCACGACAACGTGTGAAAGGGTCAGCTCTAGAGGCACATGGGACAGCATAAACATAGATGCAGGACTAGAAGGGTGCAACACACTCCTGGCAATTAAACTGGCTGTTGCTAGAGAAAACATTCAGCAATTCATTTGAAGAAAAGAAGAAAATATATCTTTTCCCACAGAGATGCACAGGTTCTGTGTGAGTTTGTACAACAGGATTGTCAGACTGTCTTAGTAGGTGATTCCTTTGAGCAGGTTAATTTGATACTAGATTTTTGGTCACCTGGAATTTTCTCAAGTCAAAATCCATACCCAATACTGCTCAGTCCTGAAAATGGATTTGTTCTAGTTCTCATAATAGTCAAGTACTGAAGCAAACCTTGCGGTTTGCCCTCTATAAGCAAAGTAGGGTTTAGAGGAAATTAGGAGTTAAGATCAGGTTTTTGCTGTAACCTATGTGACATCTCATAGGTGGCATCTGGAGATGAATCAAAGATGCCTCACAAGAGGAAAAAAATGAATTCTTGGCATGGCAGGAGCAATTTTACACTTTAGAGTACAGGCATTACACTGTATGTACACGTACATATTATACAGAAGAAAGTTGCTGTTACACTCTCATCATTTTAATGCCTGAAACCAAGTCATAAGGTCAACAGTTGTGATACAGATCAAATCCAATTAGGCTCCCTGCAGGTTGTCATTTTTCCCTGCATTAAACACTGCAATGTACAAGAAATAGTCCAGTAAATAAAGATGCTTAGAGACTAGATCTCCTAAGAGCACATCTGTCTAGCTACTGATTTTTACCACAACTCCATTACGTAAAAAAATCACCTGTCACAATATATCTATCTTTTAAAGCAAATACACTTCTATTTTATCTGCTAAAAGTGTTTCTGATATACAGTTAGTGGACTCTTAGCACCTTCCCATGTTCCTTCTCCTTGCAGTGCAGCATCAGTATCTCCATAACAACTGCTTCAGTGACATGGATTATAAATGAGCTTTACCAATAGAAGTATAAGTTTTATAGAAAGAACACATTCCACAAAGTTTTTATTTAAAGCATTTGCATAGAAATAACCTTGCACTGAAGACAAGAGTAGACAAAAGACAGAGAAACTTCACAAATGGTAAGAGGTGAAGGGAACACCTTGCAATGCTTTGATTTCTAATTAGAATGCAAGATGCTTGAAGCAAATTGTAGATCTGAGATGGTCAATTAAGAGTGCTGTTATTGTTCTTCAACTGTAAGACCCCCTCAACCTTGCAAAAGACAGAAAATCATTACAAAATGGTTAGTGCTTCAGCATCTAGGTAGCTATCCTTCGGAGAAGAAAAAGCTTATTTATATCAAAATACAGATACAACTAGAGTAATTTTATCTTCTGGTTTCCATGGAGACAAGTGACCTCTATATACTTCTCCTAACAAGTGTATCAAAGTCCTATCATAGCAAGTAAAGCCATGAAAGCCATAAGAAAGCAGCTCAATGCAGAGACAATCTGCTGCTCAAACCTGAAGTTTAACAGCTGGGGTAGTTTGCCAACACAGCTTCACTATCGGTGTTGCTTCCTGAGGTTCCTTTTAACAGAGCATCCTCTGTAATAGAAATTGCCAATCTTTACTTCAAGGAAAAATAACAGGCAGGAAAGGCTCCAGTATGGAAGCACAGACAGTATATTACAACCAACAATAGGGGCAATAATCTCATGTAAGCACTCATGGGGCAAACCTTCCTGAGATCCAAAATCCATCCTTTCACAGCCCATCAGCAACTCTTTGAAGCCAGCATTTATGTTGTATCAGCAATTCTCTATTTTGGTATTCCAGAATCTCAGGAGGATTCTGCTTTCTTCCTCAGCCAAGCTAAGGAAACCTACTGGAGCCCTCAGTATGTCTAATCACATTTTCAATGCCTTCCTAATCTACAAAAAGCAGATTTGTTTTGGCAAAGTGCACAGTTAGAGAGATTCGCTGTCTTTCCCCATATCCCTGTTGAGTGTCACTCATGTGTTCACAACGTACTAGGGAAACACTGAACCAGCTTTTTCTTGGAGAAACTGCCTCAAGTTTCTCCAGTTAAAGTTCACCATCCACTCCCAGGCACCTGCACACATTTTGACTTCTTTGTGTGGCTCACCTTCATTTTCCTGCTGTTGCTCGTCCCTGTATTCACTGCAGGCAGAGTGCTGCAAAGCTGATATGGAGATGGTGAGCTGCAGGACTCCAGGCTGCTGCTGTGAGCAAAGAGCACGCCTGGGGCACCTTATGACTAATCTCAGCCTGTCCTGATCTATCTCAGCTGACAGCAATAAAAGGAAGCAAAAAAAAAAAGAAAAAATTCAAATATATGAAAGCCCTAGACACCAGTTCTAGGCTGTAACTGTGCAGTAGATTAATGGGGTTCTTTGTGGCATTTCCAACATCAGCTTTAGAGCTCTTTATTACCCAGTGTTAGGGGTTGGGAAAAGCGCCTTGAGAGATTCAGAACTGTTGACAGCAAATTCCACCATCCTAAACATCTACCTGAGCACAGACTAACCAAAAATTCAGGAAAAGTGACAAGGAAAAGTTTTGATTCAGGAGACAGGAAAAAAAAGAAGGTGGAAGAGGCTGTTATTTTAGACCTGACTAATGAAGCGTTTGAGAATATAAATGTGTGAAGGTGTTTTGAATGAGATCATGAGAGACAGCACCAGTGATTCTGCAGAAAGTACGAAGTGAGAAAAGCTGAACAGGAACAAGACAGCTCTGGGTCAAACTCACAGGTGCATCAGATGAAGTGCAATGCCAACAAACACGGGAGAAAAACATCAGCATGTAGTGCCAGAATTGGGGGTTGCAGTGCGAGATGGATTTGTGGAAAGACACAAATAGCAATAAGAAACACAAAAAACTAGACTTAAACAAATACAAGTCCAGGATTCCTCCAATAAGACAAATTGCAAATGCAAAACTCTCAAAAAGCTTTCAATACCTGTTTTGCTTAATCTTCAAAGAAGACAGAGATCAGATATTGAGCACAGCTGGTGATAAGAGAAAACAGAATAAGGAAAAGAGTTTAAAATAAAACCAGCAAAATCCCAACACCACAAAAAATTCCCACATACACAATGATAAGGATATCTTGCTGGAAAATAAATCTTGTTATTTTATTCCCCTTGATCCTGCAGTTAAAAAAACACACAGAAGAGAAAGTAACAGAAGAAAGCCCACATGGCAGGGGCCTGGTGAAAGCTCAGGTGCAGGGCTTTCATCCACTACCAACTCAACAGCAGAATTGTCACTCAGGTTTTCCCACTCGTTGCTATTTGTGACAAGTTTTATGGGCAGCCAGCTGTAATCCAGGCTTCTTTCTACAGAATTCAGCATTTTCACATCCTTTTGTCACCATATACATGCTGCTGTATCATATTCTACCTCTTGACCAGTCAAGCAGGTCTTACACTCTCATTTGGTTTGCAATTCTCCCCTTTCCAATCATTTGTGTAAAGGATGGTCTCTCACTTTGTACACGACAAATAGAGTCGGTACTCACAGAAATTTATTTTTAGAGAAAAAGTGCTGAAGTTGCCACTTTTGTGCTTCCTTATCTCAGAGGTTCTCAGAGAAATTTGTGTAGCTCATTCATAGAGCATCTCCCTGGTACTGCGAGCTCTCATTACACGGATAGAAAAGAAAATGAACCTGAAATCAAGCGTTAAGCATTCACAGTCCTGTGCTTGCTCTTCCTTCTCCTTGGAAGCACAGCCTCACCTAATTACAAGGCCCTCAGCACTGCCAGCTGTGTGGTACAACGTGACACAGGTGTGCAGCATCATTTCAGAAACAAGATGAGAAACACAGGCCTCTCGCACTGGTAGCTCTGTGACAGGGTATTTTCCAGAATTCCTATGCTGATAAGCACTTGGTGATAGAGAATGTTACATAAATAGACAGATAGACGAAGGTGGATAAGAAGAGATGTGACAGAGAGTGACAAACACATTTTGAGGTACAGGTCTTACAGCACAGTCAGCAGAAAGCCCAAGGCAAAGTGGTATTTTATTAAAGTAAATCACATAGCATGGAGAAAGGCTAAGCAGGGTTATCAAACCTCCTTTCATCACAAATAAAAAAAAAGACTGCTGCCTACAATTTAAAGAAAGGTCTGACTGTTATGGACCTTAGCCATGGAATTCTCACTAAAACTGCTGCTTTTACAAAAGGTCTTCTCTCTCCCACTGGTAAACAACAAAGCATCAGACTGTGTTCAAAAGTCCTCAAACTAAAAGCAAAGTAACAGATTCAAAACCCCAAGTATGTCATAGAGCTATAAATCAAAAAGCTGCAGTATAATTTTGCTGAGCACTTTTTTTTTTTACTACAATCAAAGCTCTTCAGGCCTGTGCCCTTTGTGATTTATTAATAAACACGTGAGTTATATTTGCAGCTGCTTGTCAATCTTAATTTGAGGGAAGTAAAGGACCTACTTTACCTGCCACGATGTAAATTTATCATGGAATTGGCTATTTTATCTCTAATTTATCATAGGAGAGCAGAGGATCCCTGCAGCAGAAAGTCTGCCAGTGACTCACAGCTGCTGGGTGTAAGCACTTACCTTAACATCACTGAACATCATTGTCTTCAACCACCAGCCTGCTGATCTTTCAAGGCAGCAGGATGCTGGCAAGGCCTCAGCCCTCAGAACATCTGTAGCACTCCAGGAATCTTAGGCATTGCCAGTCTTCTTTTGCTCTTCTCCTCATCCCTTTTAGAAAAGAGCTTAAAGCTGACAATAACCACGTGTATGCAGTTAGCCTTGATATAAAGCATTTTCTGAAATCTCTTGATAAAACAAATATAAGCCAATAGTAGGTCATTCAAGTTTGATAAGATCTTGTTCAGTCTGGAAACTCAAGATCTTAAAACTGATTCTGAAAATTCAAGACCTGAAAATTGATTTTCCATTACTGATGTTGCATTAAAAAACTGTGTTTATAGATTAATTCTAATCTGGGTTTTCTGCTCCCAATCTTCTCTGAGAACATCAACCACCTTCCAACATACCAACTTCCAAACTTCCAGCATGAATTCTTCTATTTACAGATTGGACATTGCATTAAATTCACAGTAAGTCCTTTGCAAAAGTGATAAACTTGGTTTTTGCAAGAGAGACTATATTTTATAAATATCCTTCATCATCAAAAGGGCTAAATATTTTCAAAATTTTACCATTCAAATGGTTGAAGTAACACACTTGGGCAGCTGCCTAGACACCTCCCTTCTTGAGAACTTTTTGAATGCATCAGTGAAAATGTGCTTAGACTGGATTTAATCTATCTGGAAAATCATGTGCACAGCTTTTTTGATAAGCTCAGGGCGAGGAAGGCCTTACCACACCCATCCATGCTGGCTCACTTGGATGGAAGCCAGGCTTTCCAAGAGATCTGCTGCCACGGAGAGATCATGGCAGGTTGACACACTTTTCAAGAGAGCACAGCACACAAAGTACTCCCTGTGCTTCTAAAGAGAGGCTCTCCTTGGAAAAATCTAGCCCAAAGGGAAGGGTGGGGGTGGGTGGAGAGCTTAAGCTTTTTCCCTTGTGCTCTGAAAATGTAATGTAATTGCACAGGGAAAGGCTAGACACAAACCCTGTTGGTGCTATTAGTGAATAGGAAAGCTTTCTGTGAAGGAGTAGCCATATCTAACAGTGGAAATGTGTATGTATTTTGAAGTGCTTACGTAAATGCATCTTTTCAACACGTTTTCCAATCAAAATTTTAGTTATGATTTGTCCTGCTGTCGATTTATCTACCAAAGTAAACACAGCATAGAAATTAACAGTTATATTTTTCTAGGCTAGAGGTGTCAAGCACAAGGTTGGAAGTCCAGGGAACAAAATAAGGAACTAATCTCAGTAATCCATGCACAACTGCCTGAAGGTTGGGAAGAGGAGTAGCTGGGCTAAAAAGAACTAAGGATCACCATAGGAAGGCCTGTAAACCTAGAATTGTTATTGGATTAGACCTCTGCTTTGAACAAAAATTACTTGACTGGCCACCTAGAGAATCAGGTTGTTAACCCTTGGCTAGGTTTATTACTTGGAATAAGGCTTAGACTGTAAAGAGGTATCAGGAAAGCAAGGTCTTATGACCTAAGATGATGCTTGATTCCAGCAATTATACACAAGAAAAAAGCTTTCTTTATATGAGAAATCAGAGCATGTTTATTCTGGACTCACTGCTCCAGCTGGACATCTTACAGAGAAGGTGAGTATTCAAAAACATAACTAAAATTCCTGGGTAAGAATTACATCTTCCATCTGATACATTTATGGTGTAAGCACGAGTTAATGATTTATAATTTAAATGGGAAGTGCAAGTCACATGGCCAAGGATAGAATAAGTGATGAGGGGAAAAAAGTCTTCAGGACTACATCTTAAAAAAGTTTCTAGCATGGGAAGACAAATAACAGCCCAATGGTCATGGCTGAGGCTGCAGTCA
Source organism: Vireo altiloquus (assembly GCA_013396875.1). NCBI lineage: Eukaryota > Metazoa > Chordata > Aves > Passeriformes > Vireonidae > Vireo > Vireo altiloquus. Next base: position 134,577 of record VZRF01000398.1, read on the forward strand.
GGGACAGCTCAAGGAAGGAGAGCCCACGAAGCTGAAGTGGGATTTAAATCATGAAAGACAAGCAAGACCACAGGTAAAAGGATGATAAAAACACATAAGTAAGGCAGAAGCTATACCTGAAATATGACCTGTACCTGCCCCATTTCAGCCCTGTAGGTCTCAAAAAACCCAGCACACACCTGAGCCTCTCCCAAATCTTGCAGAACAGGCTGTGTCTTCCTATCCCGTCCGCAGCACTCACTTGTCCCCTACGAGCCCTTCAAGACTCAGCCCTACTTTCAGTTTGGCAGACGCTCCCGGAATGAGACCTGGAGGAAGCAGGGCTAAATGGAGCTGTCACTCCTGCTCAGGCAAGCACTCACCAGCCCTACAAGTACACTTGGATGCAGCTCTGAGGAGAGCAGGGGAGCAGGAGCGAGATGAGAGCGGCAGGCTGAGAGCCTTCCGGGTGACCTGGGGACTGCGGATGGAGGTGTGAGCACACTGCCCCTGGCAGGAGGGTACAGAGAGTCCCACTGCCAGGCTGGAAGAGGGAATTTAGGTTAAGCACAGAGCTTGGAAGAGGAGAGCATATGCAGCTGAGTGATAGACCTTGACATGCTCACACAGCTAAAATAAGAGCTCCAAGTAACAGGAAGAAATGTAACGTCACTCCTTCTAAAGCTGGAATGAGACTCGTGGGTACAGCTTAGGCTGTGGCTGGTCAGGGAAAGAGAAACTCTAGAGGTGAAACTAGCCACAGATGTAGGAGGTGATGTTGTCGGCCCTATGCTAGGGCCTGGTCCACAAAGACTCAGAGTTCATGGATTGAAGATCAGAAGGCTTTTATTTATCAATAGATATATGATAGATATTATTAAAAAAGGAGATTGAGAGAGATCAAGCAGTTTCCCTCCAGCAGGTTCAGCTGCTGGGATTGTCTGTGTGTCTGTGTCTCAGCACCAGAAAGGAATGAATAACAAGAACAGAGAGGAAATCTTCTTATGGTCAAGGCTAACACCTTACCATAAACATTTCTCATATTTATATTCTTTTCTCCTGGGAAGCTACAGAAATTTCCCTTTAGAAATGGAGTTAGCTACTACAATTGAAGACAAGTTAAAAAAGAAATTGCTTTCTTCAGCTCCTTGCTGTGTTCTCTCTGAGATCTACCAAGGAGTCAACCACTACACACGGATTGTAAAGATGGAAAATTAAGACACATGAATGAAACCACAGAGGAATTACTACTCCTGCAATAGCAGGTACAGAGCCTCTGGCAACAATCCAGAGGAGAGGTTAGGCTGGTTTAAAGTTAGGAATGGCAGAGCCTGAGAGCTGAAATTGATGGTGATTGTTTAAAACCTCACATGGAAAAAACGAAGACTGGAGGGAGAAGAGGGAATTGATCTATCACTCTGTTTAAGACAGATAGAAGTTTATGGTAGTAAAAAGGCTGGATTTAGAAATAAGAGCCCCCAGAAGGCTGCTATTGCTCCTTGAGTGCTGAGCACAGCTAATTTAGTTAGCATTTGTCCAACAGCATAACCTCTGCCTTCCCAAATATCAAGTACAATGGGACAGGTTGAAAGGCCTGACAGAAACATCTGCCATAGAAGACTAAAGTTTAGACTCAAGTAATGCTCCACATAAATATCACACAAAATCAGTGTTTCCCAAAAGAGCAAGTAATCATCAGCAGTGTCCAATAAAGTGCTCTTCTTTTTACCAGCTAACAGAGGTCTTAATACATCATAAGTAGTGCAGATGGCAGAAAAACATTGGCTTCAGATTTCTGGTACTACCTCTCTGGAATTAGTAAGCATCTCTTGAAAGGCAGACCTTGTGAGGCTGAAGTAGTTACAGCCTTGGACTAAGAAGAAAGAAGAGAACTTCTTACCTTGGAAGGAAAAACCCCTCCATTCTCTCCCACAACAGCTTTGAACCATTTTCCTTTTAGGCAGAGGACTCTGTTAAAGGATGTCTGGCATCAAGACCTGCAGATGGTTACACAATACATGAGAGTTGCCTGTAATCTTAGGGTTCTGTGAACTCCTGAAGATGATTGATAAAAGCTTTTGTTCAGTTAGAGACTGAAGAGTAAGTCAGCTTCAGTTTGGCTAAAATTAGGTTAGTTAAGGTAAGAAAACATACTGTAACATCCAGCTGTTCTCTGAAAATGCAGACTTTTTTGTGCTTTGTAATGAGAAAGAAAAAATCATGGCATTTGTAGCAGCTTTCATTTCAGAAAGAAAAATTCTATGATTATTAGTGGGGAAAAAAGAGGAGTTACAGAATTTCCTTAAAAGGAAGGCTGTCAGAGCCTATTAGCTTTCCACATACAGAAGCAGACACGCAGATGACAATCCCACTCTAAAGTTTCACTCATTAATCTGACACCACATGAGGATATTATGATGTTATGATGTTTTAGTCCTTTCTCTTGGCATTTGCAGTTCTTCTGATGATGCACCCACCTTCTATTCCCCCAAGGCCCTAAGTACCAATGTTCACATGGGTTTATAATCCAGCCTAGTGTAGAGCAGTTAAATACATCTCACTGTTTTTAATTTTGTAACACTTTCTTTCATAGCTCCAATGCTCTTACACTCACAGTGCTTCCTCTGTCTCTTTGTGCTGCCCTGCACACTCTCCATTCTCACTGATTTCATTCAGAGTGGATGCTCAGCATCTTTCAGACCATAATCTTATTTTATAGACATGGGCTCTAATGCTTCCTTAGGGCTTGTCTGGTTATTGCTGTGTTCTGTGGCTGGGGCGAACACGCAGTGCTCAACAAGGCACTGATGTGGCACCTCTGGGTCTCTCCTGCAGCAGCTGCAATCAGCAGAAAGAAGGGATGACAACAACCAAAGGAGAAGCAGCTTGTCACCCCCTTCATCCCATGACACAGAACATCTGCTGAATCTGGTGGACTGTACATTAATGGGAATTAGCCCTTCAGCAGCTCCCGAAAGGAGACTGCAAGTTTTACAATTTAATCATACCTCCAATTATCTTTGCTGTGTCCAAAGTAGAACTGCATTACCCCAGATAGCCCAGTCTCTTGAGTTCAGGTTATCCTGAGTTTAGGAATAGCTTTTGCAAATACAACCTTTTTCAAAACAGCAAGAGTGCTATTTTTCCTAACCTCTATTCATTAAGCTGTTTGCACCACTCTGGGAGAGATCAGAGGTGGCTTTGAGAGAATAAATTTCAATGTGAAGGGAGGAGTTGTGCAGATTTGAGATGGAGAACCACGTTTTTGGGGACAAGAACCACATTGCATAATCTTGCTCTCCAGTATTCTTTCTGGTAAGACTGTGACATCATCCAGCAGGGAGAAAAGAAGTCCATACATTACTCCAAGAAAGTGAGATATATTGTCTCTGTTATGCTCACAACATAACTATAAGAAAACCATTTTATGACTGTCCATAGCCAAACATAAAATGCATGAGTAGAGTCTGGAAATCTCACCAAGTGCAATCAATGAAAGACAAAATACTGAAAACCACCCATTTCTTACAGCTATATAAAGGTATTATGAGTAATCCAAAGAGTACTAGAAACTATAAAAGTAGGGTGTAAAAAGATATTTGAAACTGTTTTGTTTGCAACCCTGCATCCTTTACAGTTGTTTTTCTATGGCAACAAATGTTATCATACTCCAGGACTTCAGGTCAAAACAAAGAAACAAAACCTGCAAACTGCACAATATTTATTTTGTTGCCTTAGATCTACAAGGTATATCAGAAAGCCACAAATTCTGCAAGGAAATTATAGTGTAAGTTAACATGGAGAGCTGAGAGGAACAGTAAGCATGCTGTATGCTGAAATGAATCCTCACTAGTATTTGCTAGACTAAAGCAAGGTGTATTGAAAGAGGCCTCCCTGTTAGGTTTTATTTCTTCCCCTGACAAAAATAATGAGGGTGATCTTCTCCACACTTACAGAATTATAAAGAATTGGTCTGGCTGGTGTCTTAGAATATTTAATCCCTTTACATCAGCAAAGGGATTCACTTGCAGAGAAAGCATGCAGCAGAGTGAATGCTGTAATCTTATTCTTTAAAAACACGGTTGGCACAGAAATTGTCCATTTTACTCAGGAGGATGCAATTACATTTCAGCTTTCATGTAAAGCTGCTTCATGAAATTGAAAAGCCTGCGCATGAACAGAAACAGAACAGCAGGGAAAAAACAAAGGCTGTGCCTGGCTATGGATCATTTCTCCTTCTCCACATGGTTTGAGGGAAAAATAGCTGGCTGCACTGGGTGAAGACAATCTGCAGTAAGCAGGCTGGTACCAGCTCTGCTGACCTAATGGCAGCAAGGAGTCTAGGAACGAAGAGTTTGGACTCCTGGGGAAAGCAGATAATCCAACCCCTCGTGCCTGTAAGTGAAGACTTCATGAGCTACACAAGAGAAAAAAAAAAACAACCACAAAAAAAACAAAACAAAAAAAAAAAAAGGGAAATGGGAATATTTGGTCTCAAGGGAGGAAGAAGAATCTTGATAGTCAACCCAAATCCAGATGCTGGGACTAAAATAGAGAAGTCCCACTCACGGCTCGCTCTCCTTCGAGAGACAGCAACACAAATTGCCAGAAATGCTTTCACTGAACAGGTTTCTGTAAGGAAATGCCAGTGTGCTCGTTTGGTTTCGGAATTTTCATAAGAAAAATAAACTTTCTGAGACAGTGAAGGAGAAAAGAATTTCAAGGTGAAATCTTTGTTTCTTCATCCCAGCTGGACATCGCAATGGAAGGAAACCCATGTGGAAGGAAGTATCAGGCACTTGCTTCAGGGTGCTGTCTTCCCAAGAAGACAGTCTTTGGTCAAATGAAGGCAGCCCCAATTTTACCAGCAAAACAAAAAAACTCCAAAACACTTTGAAAAAAAGCATGTTTTTCTGCCCATGCTAGAATGGGAGCCATCATGAAACTCCTCCAAATTTCAAACAATTGTAAGAACATTTCTCGTTCACCTCTGGTTGCATGATAATGAACAAAAGGGAAGTTTAAATTCAGATAGAAACTACAAATACACCTTTCAGGTCAGAAACTCTCAGCTTAAGAAATTACACTCCGATTATGTAAGGCTACAGTTAGTTAATTAACATTTATTAATTACTGTTAGTTTCAATGTGAAAAGCAGCACATTGAGTCAGAAGAGACTGTTTCTACACTCACACAAATATGGCTTATGCTGTGAGACATAACTGGGCATAAATCTTGATCTGTTAATTATCAAGGTGTAGTGTATAGTTTTCTGTACTTTGATTAAATGTTAAAAACTCCTATGAGAGACAGATGAGCATTTGGAAAAAACAGTGTGATCATATTTTATTATAATTTCTCATTGTTTTCTGAGTATCAAGTTGTTGGACAGAACAAAAAGTTCAAAGATCTTTTTGATGAATATCTTAAAAATGTCTAGTTGCTATCAATAACAAGATTAAATTTCTGTACCCTTGATATTTGGCATGTCTGCCAAGGAAGAGCAAAGTTTATACCAATAACATCTTTGTTATGTAACGTAGAGAAATTTAAGTCACCACTGACAGTTCAGTGAGGAGAACTACCAATAAAAAAATCATATCACACATTCCTTAGTTTGCTCACATCTGTACTTTGATAAAGTATACATTGAGAAGTAGACATACCTGTCTGGTTTAATAATTTCATATTTTTGAAGTAAAAATGAAAAAAGAGAAAGTGTGATAAGTCCACTGTGTGATTCAGAGGAAAGAACTGTAAAAGTTTCATCTCCTAATCCTTTACTTCTATGCAACACTGTGGTGCTGAAATGAATCCACAATTTACAATGGAAACCTACGATCTAGAGGACAAGATGAAATCCATACTGAGCATAAAATCCCCAGACCCCACACAGACAAACAAATCTCAGAATTGACTACTGCAATGTACTGAAATACACCAAATTGAGGCACCCTGTGGTGACTTTCTCCACACTGTACAACAGCCTTTACTCTCAAAGCTGGGTAAACAGCCTTCACAAGGAATTTGGTAGGAGTTGCACTGGATATTGAATGACCTGAGATGGGCTGCTTTTGAAAGAATCAATACCGCCTTTTATGTTTTCTCTGAACTTAATACACATTCAACAGCAACTGCAGAGGTATGCCTATTTACTCATGAAAAATACTCAAAATCAAAATAATTTTTTGCTAAACAAAGCCACTTTTAAGACATCAATGTAAAATGCTTTTGCATGCTTTTCAGTCAAGACAAAAATGCATTGCTCACTTAAATTCTTTTCTTATCTGGTTAGATTGCCTTCTATTGCACAGAAAACTTTCCCATATATTGTGTTGATTATATTTTGCCCCATTTTTTTAATGCAATCATACTCAATTTCTATTTGAAGAGGCCAGAAAACCTGTCCAGAAAACCAACAATTTTTTCCAGTCATAACATCATTCTCTTTCTTTAGAAAAGCTTATGAAGCCTATTTATTTTAGCATTTTTTCACAGACAATGCTTATAAATCATTGTTTTCTAAGACTACTTTTTTGTTTCTTTTTTATGGATACTCTTCAACTCATCTCTATCTGAAATTGCAGTATCCAAAACTTGCATTAGATGACGTGTCAGCAATTTCAAATCAGGATAATTATGCCCTTTGTCTTTCATGCAATATTCCTCACCATAAACTGCAGAGTCACATTTGTCTTTTTTTTGCTATAGCTTCACGTTGTCAACTCACTCTCTTTGTTTTTCCCCATGAGCCTAAATTTGTGTTCCAAATCTTGCTCCAGCCAGCACAACTACAGGGTGGATACTGCATTCTTCAGCTTCTCCTTGCTAATATGGGGGGAAAGAGGCCACTGACTTTCTCACACCATCCATGGAGTCAGGCACATGCCTCAGCAAGATTCCAGTCAGCTCAGTTACTGACCAAGGAGTCTGCTGGCTTCAACCCACTCCAAGTACCACTGCAGAGGCAGCCCAAGGGAGTACTGGTGATGCCTTAAATGGCTACCTGTAAACAGAGACTAGACAGGAATAAAGGAATAAAGGAGGTATTTATTTGAAAGGCCTTCAGAGGAACACTCTGGGCTCCAGAGGGTTCTGCCTCAGTGGATCCCTGTCGCCTTGGATTTAGCCTCCTGGTTGTTTTTCATTCTTGGAGTCAGTTTCCCATGTATTTCACAAAAACAAAAGCTATGTTTCTATAACCATTTCTCTTGTTCTGCATTCCTTTCTTGATAGAAGAGAGTTTGATGGACTTCTAATTTGACCAGTGGAAGTGCAGAGGAGGAGATCTTACCATCCAATCCATGGTTGTTTTAAAGAATCTATAAATATCAGTGTCAGAAAATAAACAGCCCTTTTTTGTGTTTGTACCACGTTGTGTGTGTGTGTTCATTTCGTGTTCTCTTGTGACAGATCCTCAAAATGAGTGACAGATTATGAGTTCTTCACACTTTGATATCAGCATCAATTCCCCAAGCAGAACCCAGCCAAGGATGGAATTTGCCCAAGCTTGCCCCCCTCTCCCCTAGATGAAGGTTTGCAGTTGTTGGGCCCAGGAGGGTCTGGGTGTCCTTGGAGAGCGAGCTGGAGAGGCTTTGTTATGTCAGTGTGAGCATGAGAGAACAGCACTGAACGAGCTCCAGGGAACTGCAGAGTTACACTGGGCACTGCAGGATTGGAAAAATACAAAAGTTAAAACCTAAGGCATCACTGGGACTAGCACCATAGTTTACATTTCCCCTATTTCCTCCAGACTGAAATGTAGGCTCCATCAACCACCTGGAATACTCTTTAGAATCCTCCCCCAAAGAAAGGCACTGTTCCAGGAGGGTTAAAGTCATAAATCATAGTAGCCAAAGCAGAAGGATCTCAGTGTAACAGCACCTCACTCAGATCATATTTGAAAAGGTGAGGCCAGGAGTCATTTCATCACAGAAAATATTCTTTCCCACAGATTCTGGCTTTCAGAACAACTTAACTTATAGATGGCTTGTGCCTTCTGCCTTGCTAAGGCAACCTGAACTCTTCTGGCTGAAGGGATATTACTGCATTGAAAAGAACTGAAAAGTCTCAGGACCTAAAGAAGAATGAACACGGCTCTGAAAGCTAACAGCAGCTGCCACAGGCTGGGGAACATTTCTGTGACAGCTTCAATATTTAACCAGAAAAGTATGGAACATGAATCTCAATTTCCTGGAGCGTTTTGGTGCGGACTTTAGTTCCTGGAGTAATTAATGCCAAGAGAAACCTCCTCACACTGCAAACTAGGTGCTTACCTAGTTTCTCAGCGAACAACTTACATCTTTTCCAGAGAGTAATCATTTGTGAGAATTTATTTTTAACATAAATTCTGCTGTAATATGGAAGTTCAACTGCTACGGATTGTCAGCTTTCCCTAGATTTAGGCAACAATGTATTTTGGGAGTATGACTCAGGAAAACATTCACATGACCAAGTAAAGCAGGTGGCCAGGACCTACCACATAGCATCAGCTTCATCAGAACATCCTCACAGAAGGAAAAATAGCTCCTAGCTCTTTGGAGAGATGATCACAGGGTGGAAGAAAAAACTGTTCTAAGGTATAGGTTATAATTATTACAACAAATAAAGAAACTGCAGACTCTTTTGCCTCAGCATCACAAAGAGATACATTTTAAAAAAACACTATTCTTCTGATGAAAGTGTTTATATTGTGCTGTCAGTAAGTCTTGAAAAAACTCATTTACACAAGGGACCTTGGTCATAAGTTTAAATTATGCCTCTGCCAAAGAAACAGCTTACCTGGTTCTCCCTAAAAAGTATCTCACACAGCAACACAGCTCATTTATTCCCCCAATGTTTCAAGTGCAATAGGGGAGAGAAGTTTATTGTTAGTCTGTTGGGAAGGGAGATGTCCAAGATCCCATAGAACTCTCCCTGTCTTCTGCAGATTTATGGCCAGCACTGGCTCCTGTGGCTGCACAGGAGCAGGAGGGTGGCAGATATTGCACTGAGGCACCACGAGTTACAGTGTGGTCAAAGCATCTTGTTCCTCTGGGACTCCTTCATCTCCTTCACGTGGATAACAGGGATTTGTTATTCCTGCCATTCCCTTGCCCAAAAACAAGGCTATGCTCAAGCCAGCTCTTATAAAAGCTGGGGACATTCAAGGTAAGTTTTTCATCTTTAGCCAGAGATTTGAGAAAGTGATTCTACCTCAGGATCCTCAAACCAGCACTCCAGGAGCACTCCGCAGGCACTCCCAATTCACACTGATTCCTGGGAAGCATCTACCTCTAGGGACATGGGTTGTTCCCTTTAACTATAACCAGAAGTACTCTGGTGCTTGGAACAGTTTGCATGCACATGCTTCAACTCTGATCTGAATTCCTGCCTGTGGGAAAAGGGATTGCACACCCAGCCTCTGCCTTGAGCCTGGAAAAGATATCATTTCTACATTTCCTACCTCAAGAATACCTAGCAGAAAGCATATTCTTGATGCACTTAACTGACTATTTTTAACCAAAACTGCCTTCTGAATGCACTCTAGCTTATTTGATTATATGTTAATCAGAACTAAAGACAGATCTAAAAGGATTAAAAGTTTTCATTCTTCCAGAAGGAGATTTCTGGATTTATTTTACTTGGAAGCAGATCCCATCTGATCTGTCACTTATTTTTAAAAGTTTTCTAGATCTTCTAGTTTTCTAGGTATCTTTCAAAGAAGTCCATGACTACAGAAACGCTAGTGATATCTGTAAGTTACAAAGCATTAATTTACCATGAATGAAAAATGAGGTTTTTTTTCTTGGGTAATTCAGGATTGGGTTTGGGGTTTGGTTTGGGTTGGGTTTTTTGCCTATTTTAGGTTAAGGTTCTGTTATCTTTTAAAGTTCAAGGATAAAGGATCATATTCTCCTCACTGAAAGTTACTTTCGTAGCATTATCTTACAAAGTCATCACAAAACCACCAAACATTTTTATTCCTTCTTTTGGTTAGGAAATGTTAACACATAGCTGCAAAGCAGCTGAGTGGAAATACATTAGCAGAGCTTTCCTGCAATCCACATTCTGACTGAGCTCAGATATTTGCTCATACAAACTATACCACTCAGTGAGATTGTCAATAAGAGTTTATTATATAAAGGTTCCACTAGACAGTATGATAACAATTTTCAGACTAATTTTTTTTTTTTTCAGATGATTCTGCTTTTTGAACTAGGAAAAAATGCTTTAGAGGTAATAACATTTACTTTTTCAGTGGCTTTAAGAAATGATGAACATAGTTCAGGTTTTAGATGAAGTGCTGAATACTAGCTACACTTTTACAATTACAGTTTTTTTCTGGGCAAGCTGCTTTCCGTGGCAGGTATCACATCATCATTTCACCTTGCAGAAAATAGGCTCTACTTTTTATGCATTCAAAAATACTCAAATGATATAAATTTGGGATTTTTTTACTTATTTTCTGCTGATGCATAAAATTCAGGACCAGCTCCTATTGTGTTATTGTCTGGCTCCCATTAGCATGCTAATATAAATACCAAACTTCACGAGTATATCTGGGGTGAGCTAAGACACTTCATTTTCAGGAGGTTCTTTTCTGATATCAAGCTTTCATTATCCTTAAGAATTTGGATATTCCAGCATGTGAGGGGAGGGTAGTAGGAAGAGTGGCTCATACTCAGCATGATGACTCCATCAACTTTCATTGGACTGCTTTCAACATTCAGGTCCAGGGTTAAATTCTAATTTATTGGTGTAGCATGCTACCTGTGGACCCCCTTGGAAGCAGGAAGGTCCTTCAAGGGTTTTTGTATGGTTATTTGCAAGATCAGAGAGCTGGGGTTCAGGGATGGAAAGCCAGACAAAATTGCAGCATCCAAAGGGGACATAAAAACCACTGACTGCAGAGACAGGACTTTAAATCCATGTGAGCAGTCAATAACAAAACCACAAACCACAGACTTGGGAATTCAACAATTCTCCTCAAGCTCAATTCACTCTCAAGTCTGAATTATTCAGTACACTTCTTTTTTTCCTCCCGGTAGAGTTTGCAAAAGCTGTCAAGGAAGAGATTGTTAAATTAGAAGGCAAATCAGAAGAGATGTGTTTTCCTGCCTCTTTCTCAAGTTTTACGGAAGCTTTCTTAAGATAGATTAAAATTGCATGTGACAAGCTACAGCACCCAGAGTACTCTCTATTAACAATGTGAATGGTATGAAGATCAAGAAAAAAAATGGTGATCTGCTATAAAGAGGTCATGAAAGTGGCCCATCATATCAAAAAGCTTGTATTCATGTTAAGCTGTTTACAATCTTCCGGGCAGTATCTCCTACTTTGAGCTTGCAACTTTTCCTTAGGCAGTCAAGTTTGGTCCCATGGCAAGATGGGGAAAAGAACAACTGAAAAAGAAAAAATGAAACAAAAAAATCCCACTGATGAGCCGCAGTCTTGTTTTTCCTCATAACCTTCATTCAGACAACTCATTCATTATCCACACCCCTTCAACTCACTCCGGAAAATGCAGCTGGGTCCCACTTGTACCAGGACATCATCAGCTGTCAGACGTGTACTCCTAATCCTCTGGTACAGCACAGCTTCTAGTGACACTGGATGGCATCTCAGAGATTTGACACACTTTTCCTCTGCTCAGTGCAGGAGAGACACTTTGCTCTTCCTTCAGGACCTGCTGTGAGAAAGCTACCTACCATCATTCAGAAAACCCCAAAATGACATTTTACTCATTCTGACATGGGAACAGCTTACAGGCCTCCTGCAGAGGAAAGGACAAAGATCAGCACTATCCCAGCATTTATCATTGTTTTTATGCATTAAGTTTTTAAAATCTGAACAGATGTCAATAAATGACATGTGATTTCAAATAAAAATACCTAAGATTTTATAAAAACCATAATGAAAATACGTTCTTTCCTTCCTTCTTTCCTCAGAGCATGTAGTTCTGATCTCAACACCTTCAAATTACTTCAAATTATTACTTGTAGTCAAGAACAGCTTTTTTTTCCATGTTTTTTCAAAGTGATGATACCACCTTCCCTTTAGTTATCACTAACCTGTTTCCATACAACCTCTAGAAGTCAATGACGAGAGAAAGCCCACAGGCACATAACTATCTTCTAACTACCTTCCCCTTAAAAGAATTCCTAAAATCTGTAGAGAGTAACTAACTCATCTCAAGAATGACACTGCTCAGAAGAGCATCATCTCAAAAAAAAATGTCAGTTGTAGTTACTCAGATTTCCACTTCTTGTATGTTTACCTAAGCATTTTCTACTTTTCAGCAGCAGAAAATGATATATCCATTAGGAACAGAGGGGTAACTGTATATATGAGGGAGAGTGAGGCAGAAAGTCTGGCAGAGCCAATATCAGAAAGATTTTTGATAGATGTATCAACCTTTGAGCCCACAATGGCATTTCCCTTCTCCAGCCTGGACTGCAGGAAACTGCTTTTGGTGAAATGGCCTCCTTTAACCACAGCAATGTTCTCCTTGTTCTCTGTCTTTTGGTTCTCCTCCTTAATTACAGATCCTCACACTTTGGTTTTTTGAGGTAAAAAGAAAAAAATCTTGTTATTCCTGTTGCATTAATAACTTAGTTGCTTTATGTGTTTTCTTGATTTCCTGAAATACCCCTGGCTTCCCTTCTCCCCTTTTGTTAAAGAAAAAAGTACTCCCATGATGAGCTCTACCCAAATGTAAGTCAAGCAATTATAAACAGTGAACACAAATCCTTGGTAAGTTCTTGTTGTAGCATAGCCATAATAAAAATTCTGATGCAAGCTGCCTTACTTTCTTCCAGAAATGCATTTGTTTCATGAATGCCTCAGCTTTGAAGGTGACTTCATTGCCACCAATCCTTGCGTTGCTGCCAGAACACTGGGGAAAAGCTTTATTCCAGGAAAGAAAGACGAACGTGTCAATTGATGATGACAGAACTGTTGTAGGTCAAACAGTTAAACTTATTCTGACTCCGTGTGCAGCAGGCTTGGGGATATTTTTTTTTTCTAACTTCTGTGTACACTGTATTGTGTGAGGGCAGCTCTGAGCTAAACAGAAAAAAGAAATAGACTTATCGTGATCAGCACAAATTGTAGCTCTCAGGACAAGGTTAATAAGAGCATCCCACTGCATCATGCAATGACCTTCTAGGACCAAAGTTAATTAGGACAGTATTCATTAGGGATCTCAAAGGTAACATGGTCCCCTCAACTGGGAAAATCTGCAGCTGACACAGGAGTAAGCTCATGACAACTAGGAGTGCCTGCAAGAAGACAAACATGCAATCAGTGATAACAAAATGGTAGATATAGCCCAGTTCTCACAAGAAAGCTCAGGAAGGAAATGTTGCACTTGCTTTGAGACACAGCTGGTTACATTTACTGCTGTTATCTCCAGAGACATCGGCATTGGCTCACACAGTGCACTTAGAGCTTTGGAGAATAGATGCCTTTGTTTACCAGCAGTGATGTCCAAATAGTTTCATGGTCTCTCCTCCACCAGATGGAAAAATTTCCCTCTCCAAGCACCTGTATTACAAACATCACAGCACATTCAAATTGCTGCTATTCAAAAAAAAACAAAGCAAGATATTTCAGTTATAGGAGAAGGACAAAGATATTACTGCTTCATCACTAGGCTGCCCAGAGCTCACTCTGCAGCAAGCCTGAATCCCGAGCTACCAATGAGCTTGTGGTCCCACAGGATAAAAACCACACTCTGGTAAATGCATTAATATCACTTTGGAGTTGATATCGTTGTCTGTCCTGGACAGAGGGCAAACTGTAGAACAGCACAGCCGTCTTGGTCAGGGTCAAACTACCAAAATATAGCCAAAAAATATATATAATACTAGGCAAATTGTACAGTAATTCAAAATCTGGTCACACACAATCATTGGACTTTGATGGTACTTTATAGATATCTGTCAGTGGTCAGTGATCTATGTCAGTGGTCTGTGATAGCTTGTCCCTCCTCCCTCCTCTTTGACACATCACCAGCATTAGCCTGAACTTGATTTTGTGGTACAAAGTTTCTGTCTCTAGAGAATTGACATACATATGAATAATTTGATAGCCCTCTTGAACCTGTTTTTCCCTAAAAGACATTCAGGTAGTTCTACCAGGTTCTTTAAAATTTCCCCCTTCTTCACTGCAGTAGGTAAAGCAGCAGGACTGCTGAAACCTGATTCTTAATTTCAGAGAATGAACTCTGACTGAAAGTACCTCTTAAGAATTGTCTTTCTCCCTGCATGCTTGGAGAAACAAACAAATCACATTGGGTTTTCTAGCACCAAGATGAATACTTGTGTGGCATTTATTGAGACTAGTAGAGAGTTTCACATGATTAGATGTGAAAACATATACAGATGTCATCAAAATCTCTGTCCCTCAAAAATATGATTACAATGCTAACAACTGTAACAGCTACATACGATTTTATTATCTGTTATTAATTCTTAACAACAACAAGCGAGCACGACTGAGTCACCTGATCACTGATGGAATTATGCCTGGCTTATACAATCATGTTTTACAGATACCATTTTTCTATTAAAAAGGGAGGGTGAAGGGGGAAATTCCTTTCAACATAAGCAATGTTGCCAAAGCACTAGGAGGCAAGTTATCCTAGTAAACAACTTTTCTCATTAATATCCTCTCCTTTCCCAGAATGCATCTTATTTCAATGATATACTTTCTTCTTTAAGAAGAAAAAAAGCTTCTACTAGAATATGATGCTTTTTCTAGAACCGTTATCAGCAGTCTTTAAACAGTAGGCTGAACATCCACACTAGCCTGAACTTTCTGAGCTCATCGTGGCCTTTGATATTTGCTTAAACTATTATAAAAGGGAAAGAGAGAGAGAAAAAAATGAAGTTAAATGGAGCAGCCAGTTCTCAGCTTTTCCCCTCATGACACCCACCAGCCTCCCAGCCTACAAACCCAGAAAGCGAAGCAGCATCTTACGAATCTCTTACTCGTCAGGATAAACATGCCTAATGGCAGACATCTCCTCAGCCCCCACCTCCTCCGAGAAGGCTCTCCTGCCCTCCCCTCCCGCTATGGCTGGGTCTCAGGTGCCTGAGGTTTCTCAGCCGTGCTTTAAACTCTTTTTAACCCGTCAACCACCCAAACATGCATCTGCTGAATGAAGATCGCCGCTCCGCCCGGGGCACATCTCTAACACTCTCCCCTCCGCGGGCTCCTGCCTGCGAGGGCGCGCGTTCCGGATAGCGAGGCATTTGCGGTCAATTAGCCGAGGAGCGGCATCGCTGCTGAGAGCAGGAGCGGGCACTGAGGCACAAGGGCACCCGGCCCGGGACGAGCCGAGCGCGGACCGGCGGAGGAGGAGGGCCAGGCCTGCCCGCCATGGGGANCTCCGCCAGCCCCGGCGCCGCCTCTGAAGTTTCCACTCGCGAGCCCTGTGCGCTCGGGGCCTGGGGCGTGTGGGCTCGGGGCCTGGGGCGGCGGGCGGGACGCTGCCGGGGCGCGGGGCAGTCCTGCCCCCGGGGCGGAGAGGGGCG
>VZRF01000398.1:152659-263015 GCA_013396875.1 Vireo altiloquus
GGTTTTCTGTGTGTATGTCAGGATTATGGTTTCCGCATCGTGGCGTAACATTCTTAAAAACTTTAACTCAAGGAAGCTTTCTCATGAGGAAGCTGAGCTCCAGCTGCACAAAAAATGTTAAAAGATTGAGTATATGTCTCTGGACGCAAAGGAAAGGCAAATTGCAGCCTAAAGTAGGAGCTTATTATATTTATTTTTACGTTATCAAGTTGAGTTTGCTCAGTATGAGGAGAAATTTAGAGAGTTAAAAGAGAAGTTGATAAACGTTTGCAGCACTGGGAGGGCTTGGTGTTAGATCAGCCGATCATCACAGCACAGTATTCATTGCTTCATTATGCTCTGCAATAAATCAGTCCATTTAGCATAGAGCAGTCTAGTGACACCCTGTTCTTAAATATTTTTCTGTAATTTGGTGAACCTGAAGTAACACTCAGAGTGCAACTTCCTGACAAATCCTGGGATATGCTGAAGGCCTGGGGAAAACAAGTAAAACTAAGTAAAAAAATACTCGATGGGGGAAAAAGACGTGCTACCACAATAAATGAATAAGGAATTTTCTGTCATTCAGTTCGCTTGTGTGCAAAGCTATTTGCAGCCATTCTGGCTTTTCACTACTTAAAATATTCAAATTGGAGTGATTCATGCAATGTTTGATAAGGATTCTTTAAAAGTAGGCAAATTTAATTGTTTGGTTCATATAGGCAGATTTAATTACTTTGTTCATATAAGCAGTAATTTTTGTGACAGACACCTGTGATTTTATGTAATTTTCATTTACTAAAGGATCAATCACATATTTGTATATCAGGTCATGATTCCAAAGCCTTCTGCTTGAATCAGTGCTCACTTTGGATACGAAACTACTTGAAATGCATATGGAGACTTTAACCTCCGCTACTTGGATAACAGCTTTTCAGATTTCTTTCAGAAGCTACCTGCTTTTTTTTTTTCCATCAGCCTCAGGCAAAAAGAGTACCTGGCATCTGTTTGGGAGTGATTTTAAAACATGGTGTGCTCAGTAAAAATTTATCACCTCTACCTAAAGATGAAAAAAAAAAAAAATAAAATGTGTGTTTATTTCTACCTATTTTGCTTGAACTGTTATTATACAACAGCCTTCTGGTATTGTAGCGAACCTGCTCGATTACACAGAGCAGCAGTCCCTAACCTTCGCCAGCCAATGTGCAACAGCAGTGAGCAATTATGCTGCAGGCAGCATCTTCCCATTGGCCTCAATCTGAACATTTTTATTTTTTTCAGCTGCAGCCAGTCTCAGAGGGTCTAGCAGGCAACATGTTAGACATAAGCCCTGACTTGGGAAATACTTCTGTGAGGTGGTAATGTCAGGAATTTGTTAATTCACCTCGTCTCGTGTTTCTTTGATTAAAATGTATATATTATCCTGGTAAACTGGCCGTCCATGTGGTTTGTTTAGCTGGCCCTTGGTTGTGGTGCTGTGGGCTGTAAGAAGACAGTCCACATGACTTCCAAAATGAAGCAATATGATTCGCAGTAAAAGGACAGTAAGTACAATGACCAAACCCAGCTTGCTTCATGTAGTGAGTTTCATTGACTTAACAAGGGCAAAATGGCCTTAAAAAGCCCTGACAGATGATCCTTTCCCTTTCCAGCCACTAGTGGCCTAAATGTGGGGATGTGAAGAGAAGTGGTGCTGAAGGACAGCATCTCCTTACCAGAACTGGGCAAAAGGTGAAGCTGTCCTTTTTCAGCTTCCTGCCCCCGGAGGTGTGAAAGTGATGGGCTTTAGTCAAACTGAGTAACTTGCTCTTAGGCCACCCAAAAGTAAAAATGTCTACAACATTAGAATGGAGAAAAGTGCATGATTAGGTAGGTGACTAGGTGTTGTGCAGGAATTAGTGCATGGGGCAGTGCTTTTAGAAGTGTTTCTGCAATGAAGTTGCCTAAAGCCAGGCCACGGTGGATACAGACAATTCTGCAGCATGTGTGTTTGAAGCCATTCATGGGTGTTGGCTCTGTTCCCCGTGAGGAGCTGGTAGAAAAACCAACCCCTAACTGAGGGAGGGAGGGAGCTGAGGGGCTGCTGAGCCTGATGCCAGCATTTGTCTCCAAGCTCAGGCTCCCGGCGCCCCTCAGTCCCAGCGCTGGGCAGTCAGATCCCTGGAGATCCTCTCCTCTCCTGCCTGACATCTGATGCGCTTGTCTCCGTGGCTCCCTGCCGTCTGAGTGTTTGCTGTGTGACTCAGGAGGGGCTGGATGCTTGTGGTGTGAGCCACATCTTTTATTTTCCCTGCGGTTTTCCCCTGTTGTTGTGGGGAGTGCTGCTCGTGCCTCGAGCGTGAGTTTAAGGGCTAATGAGATCTGGGTTCACTGCGCTGGCCCGCTGGATTTCAAGGGTGACATGAGTGAGTCAGATTTTAAAGCTTTTCAGAGAACTAAAAAATGCAAATTAGGCATTTAGTGAAAAATCTTCAATTAGTTCAATAAGAGTTATATGTCAGAGCAACCTTGAAAATCCCAACAGGCATCCTTAAGCATTTAGATACCTTAATAAGCTGACTCGTTTTCTGTTCCATTGTAAAATGTCATTAATATCTCTGTATCATAGAAGGGCTTTATGAGGGTAAATTGCAAAGTTTGAACACATCAAGTGTGTAATACATTCGTAAAGTCAGATGAACCTCTCAGAGGTTTTCAAGTTTGCCATGTGGGCATTTGAAAACAATCACTCAAGATCATGGAGTATCACCCCCTGACACCAGATAAGCAAATATTGTAGAGGAGGAATGGACATTGCTAGAGCAGAAGAATTCCTTCAATGTGTAAAAAAAACAAAAAAAACAAAAAAACAAAAAACCAGAACAACAACAAAATCATGAAAGCAAAAAATCTTAATGCAGAGACTGACCATTAAAAGAGGAATTAAGACAAAAAAGCTGCTTATGAAGATAAGGGTTATAAAAAATGTCCAGGCCATTAATCATAGTGTATTTTCATTAATTTTGTGGTAGAAAAATGAATAGAAGGGAAAAGTAAAGTTTTCTGTTGCTTTGGATTGCACATCTTGAGGATGAGCCAGCACGGTCTTAAAATATTCTTAATTACATTGTTTAAAATTGACTAATAGATGCTAAAACTGAATACATGATGAATAATGTGGGCATAGGGGTGGCCATTAGGCAGAAATTATTCTACAAGTCATAAGTACGAGATCAATATTGCACAGTGACAGAAAGCCAGATTTTAGTACTTGGTGGAGGTAAAGGTAGTTGACAGTCAAGAAATTGAAAAATTTGGGAGTTGAAATGGGATGGATATTGAAGACAAAATGTATGAGAAACTGCAGTTATGGTCTTGCAGTGGAATTTAGGGATCTTATGAATCAGTACTTTATTTTTTCATGTATACTTTCAGCTTCACGACAGAGAAAAGCACAAAGAAACAAAAAGCCAAAGAGACATAAACAAGGCCTCCCAGACCAGCAGTGGAATGTGAGAGACAAGGTTTTCTGTGGAGAGTGTTGTTCCAATAGACTGGTCATTCCCTAGAAAGCTAATACTTGCAATTAAATAGTACATCAGAAAATTTCCCTTTAATTCAGAACTGAGTTTAAAAGCAAAACCTGTCTTCAGAAAGTACTTTGATTCCTTAAAAAGGTATTTTAAGATTTTTATACCTCAAATTACTTCCTGATTTATTCCCACCTCATCCCCCAAATCTTCCAGGAGCATACCAAGCTGAAGATTTTCATCAAGATGCTAAGTACATCTAGATTGATCTAGATAAATGCAAAAAGCATTTACAAGTTTTAAAGACATGAAAAACAAATATTTGAGTGGGTGAAATAACTTACAGTCTTTTTTTTTAATCTTTATTGTACTCCTGTGCTGTGAGCCATTGCTTACATATTTTTAATTTTCTTTTCCTGATAGTATTCAGTGTGTCCTGCTAGTGCAAGGCTTTGTGAGTAGAGGACAAGTGTAAATGATATTCCCTCTCTTGAGGTCAAATGAATGAACTCGTGTGAAACCCAAGTTCCTTTGGGTTTCAAGAACCAAAGTGCTCTTTCAAGAATTTTTAAAAATACATTGATGTTGTGTATTTTAGACTAAAAATAGATATTCTTTTTCTCTTTTGAAAAGTCAGGAACAAATCTGAAGAAGGTAAAAACAATTACTTCCTGTTGCTTGAATTCTAAAATGCTCTGCTAGTTTAATTCCCCCTAAACAAAGAGGCTCTCAGAGATTTTCCTTCATCCTGGAGGAGTTTAATATTGTTTTTCTCCTTAGAAATCTGTCTTAAACAGATAGCTAAACTTTGAAACAAATTGTAGAAAAGAGGAAATCATGTTCAGAGTAAAGGGACTACCTCTGTGCTTAATAATGGCTTGAAACTGTAATTAAGATAAATAAATTTAAATAAAAATGAAGACTTTAATTTACTGTAACCACACATAACTTTTTCCTAGAATGTAATTTTGTTCTTTTTAGGGCTAACCTAAAGATGTTTAGGTGTTTAAGTTATGATTTACTCTTCAGAACCAGAGAAAAGGAAGACTACAAAGATTTTCCTTACGATAAAACTGAGCTTTGATCAGGCTGGAACACAGTCATGTTAAATACTCTTCAGATATGAAAGAGCCCTGCACTACTGAAATCAGTTTATATTTTTCAGAGGTGCAAAGCAACTGCAGCCTAGCAGCACTTTTAACTTGAGAAGCCAAACACGAGGAGGTTTTCTGTAGTCCCTGTGACCAAGCCTCACTCCACTGCTGTCCCATGGCTGCTCCTGGGCACTGTGGGGATGAGAAGGGTTTCAGTCGAGGAGAAAAGGCAAGAGGAAGGTGCCTTGTAGACCTGTATCTAGATTCAGTACAGGTGTGGAAAGTAAGAGCTTTCTGGGGCTTCCATTTCCAGTTTGGTTTTAGTCCTCACTTACATGGGGATTTTACCACATGTGTGTTGTTTGCAGTCTGTCCTTATTACACTGAAATTATAACAATGTGTAACACTGTTAAATAGACTGATGCCAACTGCATCCCTTTGTATTCAACAGAAAAAAATTTATTTATTCGTAAACTATGTGTATATCTCTAACACTTATTTCCTGAGGCCATTGCAAGTCCATTTGTGAAGTAATACTGCAAGTAAGAATAACCTGCTCACAGAATCAGAAGTCAGTTTTCTCTACAGCCATCACACAGTTCATACGAGTCTTTTCCAAGTGTGCAGCCAACATTAAGGAAAATGGGTTATTTTCAACTGCGGGTAACAAAAATATCTATCATTGAAAACAACCTGAAGAGTAATGACCTTGGAAAATTGGGATGGCTAATAGCATACAGTCGGTCTTACACCTGAATTCCCCTCCTAAGGGCCAGTTTTGCTGGTGAGGAGAATTTGGCTAAATTTAGCCCTTGTGCATACTGGTGCAAACTTGTAGTGGCAAACTGCGGTTTATATTTGGCATTGATCACTGCATTTGTCATAGCTCTTATTTCAGTGGGATTTGCACATGCCTCATAGATGGGGGAAAGGGGAAAGAATTTTTTAATCATGCTTTCCTTAGAATTACCCATAATCTTCGTGCACGGTTTATATTTGGCACACAAAGCTCTGATTGCTTAAGCAGAGGTGTTACTGTAACAGATTTATAGATTATTAATTCCTAAACTCATGAACTTGTGTTACAATAATGATATTTTTAGAATTTTACTAGGATAGAATACTGAATTGTTATGTATTTGTGTGATAGACACATTTAGTGACCCAACTACAAATGATCAGCCACATGTTCCCCCAGATAGCTTTCTGGAAAATTCCTTTCTAAACTAATTTGTGTGAGTTTAATTACACTGACAATTCAGAGACGTAGAAATGTAAGTCCAAAATTATTGCTGTCATAACAGCAGATCTGGTTTTACTCAGTCTCGAGGCTATGCAGCTCTGTACCAACTTTGGTGTGTAATACATAGAGGCTGAGCATAACCTAATTTATGTATTTTTGTTTAAAATGACATTTCTAGGGTTTAGCTCTTCCTCTGCTGAAAATAATGATCATTGTTGATGTAGTGCAAAGCTGTACTTAAGAACATTGCACTGTACATCTTTTGCTATATTTTGTCATTCATTTAAGCTCCTCTGTGGCTTTATTTAGACCAAAGAGATAAAGAGAGATTATTTTGACGTAAAGCTTTATGTCCCTTTCATATTGCTAACAAAATTTTAGTTCAAGGGATAAGAATTTAGAATAATTAATTACAGATGGAAGGAATGCTGTCAGTTGCAACTTATAAATCCTGCAGTTCCTAAAGTTCATCATTTTGCAAGATCAATCTTTTTTGCATGCTTGTTGCACTGTTAAGTAGAAAGTGCTTGATCCATTTATTTGGAGAGTGCAGAAAGAAAGTGTTTTGTCTAACAGGTGGTGGTTTGCACATTTGTTACAATTGCAGTTGTAGTCATACTGGGTATTGTGTGGTTTAAGCTGCTCAAGACGTTCAGCTGCCTCTTTTTTTTTTTGGATTTAGGCATTCATTAGCCAAATGAGATCAGTTTGGCTTCCTTTTGCAGGCATGTACACTGCAGGATTTGATCCTGTATACCTCCCAAAGTCAGCTGGAATTCAGAAATGCAGTAGGTGCAGCTGAAACTGGCATGTGTGCCTGTATGTTTTAAGCCAATTTACAGCTGATGTGTGTCTACCAAAGATAAATGTTGGAAGAGTCTATAATCTGTCAGAAAAAGCTTTCAGATTATTGCTGTAAATCCACCATACTAACAACAACAACAACAACAACAAAAAGTCAGGCACTAATTGTTCTGGAGCTAAAATTTTCAAAGGGCGTTTAAAATAAGAAGAATGAAGATTTGAAATAGGATAATTTCTGCCAGGATACTTTCTCACTTTCTTTTTTTTTCCTGTTGAGTTTCACATGCACGCAAAAAAAAGCCTTGCTGACTTCCCTCAGAAATACGTTTCTTGAGTTCATTACATTTCCATCAGGGAGTTTGTTTAGAATATCCTAATTCCATTTTACAGTGTGTGAAACTCCCTCAATACTTCCTTTCCCCCTGTGATGGACCTTTCCTGTGTGTATACAAAACACTAAATATTCCTCTTGGAAAATTTCTCCTGGTAAACCAGTCTTTGTCATTGCCACCCAGGTTACTTTGTGCCTGGTTTCTCCATCCCTTTCCTAAATTATGTGTGTATATACCCCAGTGCTCCAGGTGTTCTCCCATTGGGGCATTCCCACTCCATTTCTCAAGCAGCATCTCATTTTATTTACTGCCCCATTTCTAATCTCTTTAATTCATCTCTGTTTTAGTTCTCTTACTTCAAATATAGTTTGTTTTCTTCTCACATTTAGTGTGACTTCAGAATGCCTTAAGAATTTCAGTATCTGTGCAATCAATCAGTACATAAGGTTTGTCCCATCTCACAGTAACTCTTGTTGTCTCACTGGGCATTTGCTTGCAGCTGCATAAAATTCTGTTCGAGATCCCCTTCCAAACTCTGCTTCTTTTGTCATTTGCAAGAGGTTCACGGCTGGGGAGTTCATGGTTTCACCAGTACATATTAAGACATTCCAAAAGCAGTTTCTCACATCTATCCAATTTTATAAATAATTACAACTTGTAATTCTGTACAAATTATCCTACTATTATGGAAAGGAATGTACAATGCTAATTAGAAAATGATCAATGAGACCAACAGCCTTATGATCTTCTGTTTCCATTTGTAGCAGATGTTTCACCCATTTAAAAGAGGAGTTTATTTTTTTTCCCCTGGAGAAGTGGAATGGATAAAATTAATGCCTAGTTATTCTAGCTCTTTTTGGGAAGCCTACCCTAAACAGGCTGATCTCAAGTATTCATTATGCTAAGTTCTCTCTCCACAGCATAAAGGAAGAGAGTGTTTCCTGAGCCTGGCTGCAGGGAAATGCAGCAGGTATTGAGTTGTTCTTGCTGAGTGCTATCCTATTCCCTGTAGTGGGGCTGATGCAGGATGTGTGTAGCAGTGGCATTATGGCAGTTCTTGCCTGCTGTAAGGAGGTTTTAGGTCCATTAGCAACTAAATACAAGAGAAAACAGATCTGGTGTTGCTTAGAAAATATGTAAAGCTCTAAACAGAAAATTCTCTTATCAGTACAATTTTTTTTTTAAGCTGTACCAATATACTTAGGATAATACAGGACACGAATCTAAACTAGTTGCTCGAATTTTGTTTACTTCTGTGATTGTGCTCTCTCCTGCAATAAATAGATCATGCCATCAAGAAAGGTTCTTATTTTTCCAGATGCCACTAAGGCATCCATGACAACAAAAGTCTAATGTCAATTTTTCTTCCTTTCTGTTTTCATTTTAAGTTGCAAAATACTAAAGATGACTGATGAGTTAAAAAAAAGGGAAATGAGAAATTAGACTTAGCTGGTAAACAGAAAGATGAGGGGCTGACCTAGTTTTGAACATTTGTTTTGTTTGCTCTAATTTCATAGATGTTTCACAAATAAAGAGGGGTGAAACCTCGAGGTGCAGCAGGCACAAGCGTGGTGCCTGTCACTTGTGCTGCTCAGGAGATGGACATGAGGAGCAGAACTGGCAGCCAAGCTTTGAGGAGAGAGATATCACTCACATTCCTAAGGGACCAAAGAGCACCAAGCAGACTTGCTGTTGCTTGGAAATTAGAGTTAGCAGAGGTGAAGCCTGGGGTTTTGAGGACCTGCCTGTGGGGACATAGTGGACAAGAAAGGCTGTGGATGTACTGTGGTATGCCTCTGTTGTAAGAATTTCTATTTCTGTTTTATATTACACTAAAACTTGCCTTTTTTTGTCCTGATTTCAGAAGCATTTTGAACTTTGTGGAGTTTGCTGTAGGAAAAAAAAAAAGATAAAGCAGATCTGTCCTTCTTCTTTGTCTGTCTTGGAGTCCTATTACTGGTTTGTTTGTTGACTAGGGGTGTTTTTGTGGGTTCAGTAGTTTTCTAAGCCAACCTGAGAATTCATTACTTGATGCTGACAGTCAGGCTGTGGCTAATCAGGAAAGAGGAAGCTTGGCCATTGTGGCTTCCCCTTAATAAGGAAAACCTGTCACCTTGACTCTTCCCTGTGCAGCAGCATCACTGTTCCTGCCAGCTTCTCTTAGCTGCAGAAGGTGTAACATTTTTATCTCTGCTCTCATTCTCAAGTTAATGTCTTGTTCCTGCCTACCTTATTCGTTCTGTACCTGTCTCTTGTTCTGTTGTCATTGTGTTATAAAGAGCGAATTGACTAGTCAAGATGATTTCTTTCCTGCTGCTGCTAGGAGCCAGTGATGATAAAATAGCTAAAAGCAGTTCCCAAAATAGCAGTGCACAGGTATAGGTTTGCCAGAGCGATTTGATAGTGATTACTCTATCGGTCCTTCTGTAGTGTTACAAGTCAGACCCAGGACTGTGAACAAAAACTGCTCTTTCCTCCTTTGATGTATTTCTCTTCCTTCTTTTCTCTTTTTCTTGGGAGCTGGAAACCAGAACAGACCTTAATAGCAACAGAACCAGCAACATCTTCAGCCACTTCAACTTCTCTTTCCTTGCCAAATTAGGGGGGAGCAGTTTTTCACCTTCAGGAACATCCAAAATTCAGTCTTGGGATTCACTTCTTATCCTAAAAGCTCCGTGCACTGAGAGAAGGAACAGTAATTTTGTTAAAATGGAGGGCTTTGGATTTGACATTTTTGGTTGTTTGGCAGTTTTACTTTCCTTTCTTCTGCACCCCTCTCTATGAGGAAGATTTCCAGTGGTAGTTGTTGCCATGGCACTAAGCAGGACGAGGTGTCTACTCCAGTGTTAAAACTGGATGTTTACAGCCATATCATGAAAAATTATCCCTTCTGACAAGTCAGGCTTGTTTACACAGAATTAACACAGCACCACTCCTCTTCTTCCAAAGTGGAGAGAGGCTCTTCAGGTCATTCCCTGTGTGTCAAGGCAAATGTGAGCTTCAGCAGTGCTGGAAAAGCCTCAGAATTAGCTCTGTCCTTCCACTCCCTCGTTAGCTGTTCAAATGAACAACCGCTTCACGCCCTGCTGAGCAGCTGATTGGCCTTGGAGGGAAGAAGCATCTGAAGCAGTATTAATGTTTCATTCAAAATCATGAGAGCCAGGGAGGAGGGGATTTAGGGAATTCAAAACCCCAAATCAGTACTGCCTTTTATTTCAGCAGGTCCCGTTCTCTTGAGCAGCATCCCTAATTTTCTCCCACACTGGATTTCCTCTCAGGACGGTCTTGCTGACTTTGTGAAATGTTTTTGCCAAGGGTAAATTTAACAGCTCTCTTCTCTTTTCCTTCTCCATTGTCTGCTTCTTCTCCCCAGCCCTGTTGACAATATCTGCTATGACATACACTGTACAGGAGATGGAGGGACAAGGAAGCTGTGCAGTCCCTCCATCCTCTGCTCTTTTCCTTTCTCAGGTCTTCCCTGCAGTATCAAGGCTGATGAAAATCTCTTTGTATTTCCCCACCAAGCAAAGCAGATCAGAGAGCTGAAAAATTAGTGCCTTAAAATGCTGTCTCAAAGATAGGTGAGCAAACTGGATGTGGTAAAGGAGTATAGTGGAATGCATGACAGCAAGAACAGCCAGCTACATCTGGGAAATATGTAAGTCCTTGAACTCCAGCAGTATAAAACTTCCCAAGCTGTAAAAGAGGAGCAATTCTTTCTTTTTTGTGGCAGTCCCAGCAGTTTGATACATGGCTGGCAACTAATAATTGCAATCATAGAATCATTGATGTTAAAATAAACATCACCTTAAAGTGGATATTCACGTAAGATCTTGGATTCACTGTACGTAGTATAGCACGTGCTGGGGCTGTTAAATTTGGACATGTTGCTAATAAATAAAAACAGTTTTATTAGGACAGGAGTAGAAAAAATGTTAGGTACAGAAGTGTTGCATAACCATCCTTGACAAACAGGGAAGCACCTCTTTCACAGCTTTTCAAGAAGTACTGTTCCCAGTAAATGACAGCAAATAGATCCTAAATCCCTAGGTCATCCTGAGGCAAATATTAATATTGTTGTTTTTAAAAGCCCAAATGTTGTTTATTCTTTTACCTGTTAGCCTTGGGAAAAAAATGAGGGTGGGAAGCAAGCTTTGACAGAGTATTTCCTGACTCAGCAACTGAGTGGAAGGAATGATGCTGACGCACTTGGTTCAAGGTAATGGAAGGACTTCACCCCAGCTGAGGAGGACAACAAACAGCACAGAAGATGCCTGCCTGTAAATCCTGCTAATGAGATATTACTCAACAATATGTTAATACAAATGTGTTTGACTCAGGGATATTGTTTAGAGGCAGGAGTCATGGTTAAGTTGGCTGGAATAGATTACTAGTTGGGGACTGTGAAAAGCAAGTCTGTTTTTCCAAAATTTTGTCAGGAACTTGAGATGTGATCTTGTAGAAATCTGTCAGTGCTGTTTTTCCCCGCCCTTTCAGCTGCTTTTCCAGTACTGATATGCAGTAAAAATTCCATCTAATGCTACGTCTGTAATCAGCAGAGAAAGCAGGGCATGTCTCAAGTGTGATGTGAGTAAAGCATTGAGCAGAAAACTGCCTAAAAAGCAGCCAAGAGAAAATGGTAGGCCCAAAGATTTAGGTGGAAAGTAGCCTGCCTGAATATGGCTCACTCTGTTTTCATAACAAACACAAAACAAGAGCCTGGGCTTTGGCTCTATTGGGGCCTCTCAGCACTTTACTCTTATAAATAATAAACAGAATACATTTTCCTCCTGTGTAGGTTAGCAAATAGAAATGTGCCTTTGTTATCAGCAAGGAAGCCATAATTGAGAGGCAGTGATTTTCTGGAATACACATTCAAATGGGACTAAATAAAAGCATAAGGAGGATTTCAAAACTTCTATTTCTGTGCTGGGCTTCATATGTTTAGCTATGGAATTTATTCATGATACCTTTTTGCAAGCTTGGATTTGCATTCTCAGACTCAAATCATGCCACACACTCCAGCCTGTATCTGACACAACAGCTCCAGCAGGGTAACTTTAAGTAATCTTTTGCATATCCCAGCATTTTGCCATTTACTGCCCCATTTTCAGCATAAGAGTTTTGAGCGTTTGCTTTCATGGCCAGCCTTGAGTTGCAAATGCACATCTTGGTGTGACACCCTTTGAGACTGAAACTGAAAGGAGTATGGTCATGATAATCCTGTTCACATTATTGTAGCAGAAATGCAGAATAAAACATATTTTTCTTGAAGAGGGACACGTTTTTAATGTGCCCCATTTCCAGTTTGTGTCCCCCTCACATTTAACTCTGTATTTTTACTGGCTCAGTTTATTTGTTCTTAAGGATATATATTTATTTAATCATCTCAGTATACCTCAATTGTATGTTGTGCTCTTGTATAGGAAACTTACAGAATTGATCACCCACCCCTAACATGAAAGTTGTCTAGAGAAATAAACAGTGGGGAACTCTACTCAAAAACCCACTAACAGCACAGCTTTCACAATTCTGGAGGTTTGGAACATGCATTTTTTGGAAGCACATGGTCCTTCTCCCTTCTCTTTTCTTTTGGTCAGTTTTTTTCTTAATGAATGTAATCTCATGCTTACAAATGTCTTCTGTTTTCTTAACATTTACATTTTAGTAATTCAAAAAATTATTCCTTTTCTTCCTACAGTCATCTGACTCAACCCAATGGTGGGAATTGTTTTAAGGACATAGGATCATGGGGGCTTCCTGAGAAAAGAATGCATACAAGCACCTAACTCTAAAGAAAAGATTTAAAGTAATGTCCACATAATTCAGTTTTAGCTATATTTTTTCCTAATATAATCAAGCATTCAGACAAGTGATTTTATTTTAGTCTTTCAACCTCATTTTCTTTATTCGTTTTGAGGGGCCATGTGGAACCAGGATAAGAAGTAGATATTGGTGGGTCCTTATCTACCTGTGTTGAATGACAAAGAAAAAAGTACCAAGTTCTCAAAAAATTATCCTAAAATCATTCCACTGAAGTGGTTGAAAAATTAGCAAATCCCATCAGTGCATTCCAGTTAGCAAGAAAAGTGGGATGTGGCTGTCTCTGGAGAAATGAGAAGCCCCCATTACTACTTTTGGAGACCAGAAGATGAAAAAAGCTGTGGCTATAAATTTACTATCCATTGTGTTTGTTTTTCCCTTAGAAGTAGCAGAATTTTTTAGGTGCTTCAAAGCCAAGGAATCCCCCAGATTTGAGAGCAGTCCAGCTGAGCAAGTCTTGGGCGAGGAGAGAAGATGTGAAAGCTCAGTTTTTCCAAGCTGTTTTCTTGAGTATCCTGCTAGGAACAAGGGGCTGACACCAACAGCTCCTTTACACTCCTTGCAATTCTGGGAGGGAGGTAAGGAGAGCAGTGGTTCTCCCCTTGGAACAGGCCCAAGGAAGAGCAGCCATGAGTCTGCAGGAAGAAAGTTGCAAGGCTGATGGTCCCTTCTCCTCATGCCATTTGTTTGTGTGCATCCACCTGGAGAGCCTGGTGCGTGCATCATGTGAAAATCACTGATTGTAATTGAACTCGTCTTAAAAATCTGTGCCCTACACCCTGATTATAATTTCTCTCTCTGGTAAGGTTGTTTATCTTCTCTTTCTTGTTTATTGCTTGAGTGAACCTAGCACATTTGAAATTCTGTTTTAGAAGAAGTAGGATACTGTGCAACTGGTGGTATTTCGCTGCAGAATAACCCCCAGAGGGATTCATAGTCCCCCGGTATTATCATCTAATAGTGAGCCAAATTGAATAATAAGCTCAGTGCTATGAATTCAGCCTCATATTCAGCCTCATTCTGCTTTGGTTAGCATTGCTTAGTAATTAATTATTACTCTGTATTTATGCTATCAATGACATCCAGAGGCTGGCCTAAACACGCTGGAGCTGCTGGCAGCAGCAGCAGCAGCAGCAACATATGTACATGCAGATATTTTGTTCTCCCTCTATATAAATGTGCTGTAGATTGTCTTTTAAAGGAGTTGTTACTGCATCTTCCCTGTAGCTAAACACCACCAGACACTACACGCTGGACATCAGTCAAAGATGCACAATGACACATAGTTTACTATTAGCGTTTACAGGATTTGGAATGTTGTAATTGATTTTGGCACTGAAAGTGCAGTCTGGTAAATTGCTTGTCACCTTTGTTTCATCCCCAGTCTCACTGAGAATCTCATATGCAATTAGCTGTAATTGCTATACTGTATTTATTGTAAAGCGCACAGCACATTACTGGTTTGTTGTTTGGTTCTCAAAAATGGGGAGGTAATTGCTTACAAAAACACAGCTCAAAATAAGGAGACCTTTGTGGTGAGGGACTTCTCTTCAGAGTAGAAAAATACAGAGACTTTGACATCGTTCCTGTTCCAGACTCACGGCCCTCCTGTGCTTGGAATCTCCCTCACTTCAGGGACAGTAACTTGTACTTAAAGGCACAACAAGTCAATCTCATTACCAGCTTGTGTGGCACGGCAAGAGGAGCTGGATTTGCTGCACACCAGTTTGGTTAAGGACCGAAGTTAACAAGTTCTTGTGCTGTCTGTAAGACAGAGCAATTCCTTCTGCATGTGGAACTGGGCAGGAATTCTTTAAAGGGATGTATTTGCTCCACATCCTCTAGGTCACAAGGTGGAAGCAGCACTGAATGGCTCACATGAATTCCTCTGCCAGTTTATCCTGGCAATATTTTCTATTTAAACAGCCAAAGCTCCAGAATTAGCATGGACTGTCTAGAAACCTCAATAAAACAAAGAGCTTTGCCAAGAAACAGTCTAGGACAGCAAAAAAAAAATGGTGAAGCCCTTCTCACAGATCAACAACAGGAATCTGAAAAATGTTCCTTCCCAGGAATGAAGAGCTGCCTTGTCTCCTGCTGTCATCCAGGGTCTGGATGTTAGAGGATAGGTCTGCTTCTCAAGTTTAGACTGAGAGCAGCTGCTCTTCTCATGTGGCAGTGGATTGTTCAAAGAAGACCTAATCATAAATTTCCTTGCTGTCCTTGCTAAAGCAGAGGATACTCTTTAGTTCCTCATGTTAAGAAACTAGCTGTTCTCATTTTTTCTGGAGAAAATAATTTCGGGAGATAAGATACAGATCGAGCTAAATTAACTTAATTAAAGAAAATGCAAATCCAGTAGAATACATTTTTTGGTAGAAAGTGTAGATTCTATTTGCTGCAAGCACAAAATATCTTCAAAACTCTGGATATGACAAATAGTGGCAATAATTGTATGTCTAAAACATTAAAAATATCTTCTACCAGAATGCTGGATGAAAAGAATAATTTTTTATTCTTTTTTTAACTTTTGCAAATGAAAAACCAAGTCTAAATACCATGGACTGATTTCCAGGATATTTAAACTAGTTTAGATCTTACTTTTAATCCAGTTAATTATTTTGCTATTCTCCATTCAGTTAATTATCAGATTAAGGTTCTTATGTAATATGTAAAATGGTCTTTTGATAATAAAAGATTATAAAAGAAATGCTTCAGTTTGCTTTAGAAGAAAGCACAGCAAGATTGAAATCTGCAGAATTCCAACTTGAAAGAGGCTATTAAGTTTGATAGCAGTTGCATGTACCATCACAATTAGATATTCCAAAAGAAGATGGGATGCATTACTTGGGGCATGGAAGACAACCACAAATCTTTACTGTGGGAACCATTTTAGATTGTACATAAATACCATTCCTCCTATTTTCTGCTTAAATCTTCCAGAATTGCTACATTTATCAAAACTTCTACTTCAATTTTTTATTACAGGTGTTGATTATGATTGCTTTGGAACTTTGTAGTTGCACAGGAAGGACATTAACCAGAGAAAGGCCAACAAGGTGATTAGAGAGATAGAGCATCTCTCCTATAAGGAAAAGCTGATAAAATTTGTTTTTTTCAGCCCAGAAAAGAGAAGGTGACCTAACTGTGGCCTTCCAGTACCTGACAGGAGCCCACAAGAAAGAGGGTGAGAGACTTTTTACAAGGGCATGTAGTGACAGGACAAGGGGAAATGGCTTCAAACTGAAAAAGAGTAGGTTTAGATTACATATTTGGAAAAATTTCTTTGCTGTGAGGGTGGTGAGGCCCAGAGAAGCTGTGGGTGACTCATCCCTGGAAGTGTCCCAGGCTAGGTTGGATGGAGCTCTGAGCAACCTGGTCTGTTGGAAAGTGTCCCTGCCCTTGGCAGGCGGTTTGGAAGCAGATGATTTTTAAGGTCCCTTCCAACCCAAACCATCCTATGATTCATGGTATTTCAGTCTTCCTGGAATCTACTCTGGAAAAAAAAAAAAATATATATATATATATATTCTTGTGGTTTACAACCTAAGAACTGATGCTCAGCATGAGGTTTTGATGCTGCGGGGTTGGTGGTGTGGCTTTTCAGCTCCCTGTCTCACTTTCCTTCTGCAAAATCTGTTCATCCTGTCAGCCCTTCACGTGCTGGCCGTGTGCCTGCTGCCTCCCAGGAAGTAGGTGCATTTGGAGAGATGACAGCTTTCTCAGGACTCAGTCATTTAATTAACTCATTTGTTGCTGGTTAATTTGAAAAAGCCATCCCATCTGTCCAGTGGTCAAAGCCTTGCTTGTGTGCTAAGCAATGCTTGTCAAACTCCCTGCATCCCTTCTATTTAGTTCCATCATGCTTCTCTAGAAGCAGCTGGAAGGTTGCTAGACTCACAATGAGAAGTGAGAACATCCAGGTTCCACTTTTAACTTTTCAAACTGTTTTACCAAGTCTCACCTTGGGAACTGTGCTGCATCTTGGTTTCTGCTCCTATTTCTAAAAAGACCTTTAAGTAACTTTGACATTTATAAAGGGAAAAGCTACTTAGCAATAAACAATTTAATCATGGAGATAATTTAACAGCTTTGTTCTACAGTCTACTTGGTATTGTGAATAGAAAAACAAACAATTCTTCAAATACCCACTAGGGTTTCTGAACACATTTATGCACTGTTTACATTCCGTTAACATTCTTCAGATCCAGATTTACTCACAGTGGTTTTAACTGTATATGTCCCGACAAATTTTAATGCTTTTTTGCAGCTTTCATGAGTAAATCTTGATTTAAAAAACAAAAAGTACTCACCCTTTAAACAATGGCATATTCATTGATTATTTAAATAAGGACAGAAGTCTGTCGTGTCTCAGATACATAGCAGAGGTCACTAAACTTAAATAAAGAATGAAAAAAATTGCAAATTGCTCTTTAAAACATTATAAATTACATCTTTCCAATTAAAAATCTGGATTTTCCTATCTTTTCCTATTCATATGATATTAGAAAGTACTGGAGAAAAATATTTTTAATGGACCTTCATGTCATAATCCAAGGGGTCGAGAGGCACATTGTAAGCTGATGGACAGTAGCCCTACAGGCAACATCATTTATTAAGCTTATGTCAGTGGTCAATATATATGTATTTAATACATCAGAATCTTAGCTTTCCACCCGTGCTGATGTGTCTTAGACTTGGGATGGTCATGGCTGAGTGTGTATATCGGAGGGGAGGGATGGAGTGAGGGAGAAGAGCAGAAAGCAAAAGAGAAACCTCTGAACACACAAACCAATGGAAATTGGTGTCGATCCACCTGCAGTGTTGGAAAAGTGGAGTGTATGAAGTGCACCTGTTCACTGTCATTGAGGGAAATAGATTGAAATCTTCAGGTCAGCTTTAAAATAGTAACTGTTAATATTGTAATTGCTGGACTATTTTAGATGCACCGAAATAACTCACTTCTTCAAAGTGGTTGAAGAAGTGAGTTATTTACCCTTGCAAATAGGGTTCAACATGCAGCCATTGCTATAAGTGCCTTTTTATACGAGCTTCTGATCCTTTCTCTGGCCTTAGTCTCTGGTGTTCACAACTTTCTTGAGTTGTGGCTCACTGTGATTTTAAATATCTAAAATAAAAACACCTCCTGCTTTTCATAGGTGCAAAATCCTCCACGAGGCCCCTTGCAGCTTTTGAAACCTCCAGGCAGATGCAAGGCTAATGTGTTTGGTGAAGTTACTATCAGCCTTAAAACCCTGAAATGCTGAAGCATTACTATCTTGACCTTTATGTCAAGATGAATGAAAAATAAATTAACTTCTGAGGCAGCCGACCGTTCCACAGGACTGCATCTGTTGGAAAATGCCTGGTTTTACATAGAGGTGGAATGGCAAAAATAGGCTGTTTTTCATAAAAGCTGAAATATCTTAATCTTGGCTGTTGCCAGAATTCCTAGCCTTAATGAACTCGTTATTGATACTGTTCTGTGGCATTTCTATTTCATTATTCCATGGGTACAAAGCTATGGGTGTTGTTGACAGGAAGGTACAAGAGGGATTGGCAAATTTGGAAGTTGACAGCACACAGGGTTATATCAAGTTTTGTCTTCGTCCTTTGTCCCCCACCTGTCTCCTTCTAAAGATTTGTTTTCCTTATGAATCCAGCAGGTTCTCAGCCCCTCCTGACCTTTTCACAGTAAGTGATTTGTTGAGTGTGCCCCTTTGGCTTTGTGTCAGGGCCATGTTTCTCCAGGTGCCCAGTTTGACTCAGGGAATTTAAGGGCATATTAATACATTAATCTTCCTGAGTCACTGACAGCAGGTTTGCATCCCATCCATGAACTTTGGCATTTATGTTGGATAACAGCAATCCCACAGTTGCTTCACTGATGCTGAAGTGCATAGCTCAGATTTACTATCATCTAGATTTTTTTTTCCCTCTTTTTAATCTATTATAGCTCAAGCAAAGTGCTTAATTCAGCAGCTGTAGTGAGTAAAGCCCTGAATTCATCCCTCAGTGAACTACAGTACAGCACAGTTCCTCCAGTTTGCTGTTCCCTGAGAAAGCTGCACATTTGGATGCCTACTGCCCACTGTGGAGTGAGAAATACAAGAAGAAAAACCCCTCAAGCTGTCCAGTTTCAATTTTACATTTGCAACTAAGTACAACATGAAACTATTCAGTTCATAAGAAATTGTTCAGTTCATAAGAGTTGATGCTACTTGTTCTTTCTACAAGTTTCTTTTAATAAAATGTCTTGCTTGGCTGTACAATTAAACCCAAGAAAACAGAAATGCAGATATATTCAAATCTTACTCAAAGCATACATTCTTTAGTATATGCTTTGCAAAAATAAGCAAGTTGGAGTTCTTTTCTATATTCAGATTTTCCAAAATTAGGAAGGCTTCCAAGAGCATCTCAGCTTTAAAATATTCCATGTCTAGGAATGAAAAAGCAGAAGAGCAGTCTGAATGATAATTGTATCAAATCTGTTTCTCAGTTCTGTTCTTTAGCTGCTACATTCCTGAGATGTTTCACTTTAGATTTCTCTTGATTTTCTCTGTTTTCATATCTGTTCTACAGTTTTCTCTTAGACAAGTGTTGTCGACAGACAAGACATTTGGACTTGATCTTAAAGATCTTTTCCAAGCCAAATGATTCTGTGATTTTACAATTTCCAGAATTACCCTCTCATAAATCTGTGGAAGTCTTCAGCTATTTCTTTTGCTCTCTCGTAATGGCATATGAATGGAAAAGAAAGATATTCCATATATTTTTTTCCTAACAATTAATTCATAGTAGACATGATTTGATTGTAAATTATTAATTCATAATCTTTCCTAGTAGTAAATATCCCTGCCAGCAAGGCTTCCATCACACCCTAATACATATGGATCAGCACAAAAAGCTTCCTTTATAGAGTGGGAGCCCTAAGTTCACAAAGAACGACAAACACAGAATACATTTGCCGTGGCTGAAATACTTTTTAAAAGAAGTCAATGTGAGCATTGCAGTGCATCTGGCTCCTCATCTGAGAAAGATAAATGCTTTCAAAGCTGTCTTTGTTTCCCTTTTTGCCAACAACTCCTTCCTAAAAGAAAAATCAGGCTATTTAATCAGCTTAAGATGTTAGTGATTTGTGACAGTAATAAGCAATAAATTTCCTCTTTATCCATATCAGTCTATTCAGGCACCTTTCTTGAAGTCCCTTGTGAGGTTTCAACACTTGTGACAACCTTTTTGTGATCTGCCAGTATAGAGGAAGCAAATGAATTTTGCCTCTTCCTTAAATGTAAAGCAAGTATTGTAAATATTGAACCACTGTGACTTGCCAAACTCCCATAATGTAGGCTTAGAGTAGTTGATTCTGAAAAGGAAGCTAATTAAATAATTGACCTCCTTTCCATTCCAAGCAATCTGACTTTAAAGAGAGGCTTACACTTCTACTCTGTGTAAATTGTCCAGAAAAGTAACACTCTCTTCTTATTTCTTACAGATTTATTTTAAAAAATACCCCAAAACTGAAATACCCTAACAAATTAAGAAAGGTTCAAAAGTAGATATTTTTTGTTACATTATTCAAAATCAGAAATGCTAAGGGCTTCCACCAGGCTTGATAAGATTATAGAGAAGGAGAGACCACTGGTATATGAAATTCAATGCTTCCAGGAGGAAAAAGATTGGAAGTTTGAAAGAAAAATAGAGATTTTGACCAGAACTATATGAGCAACACAACTCATAGGTTAATCATTTGGCTATCTCTGTGAAAGTGTATTTTAATCATATTCATCGCATTGTAGATTTGTGTGTGTATATTTAGTCTTTAGGTATAAATGTGAAACTTAAATTTTCCTAAAGTTCAAACAGCCCTTCATATACTTTAGTGCTCTGTCCACATCTCCCTTGGTCCTTTGGAGTAATTTAATTTCACAAGTTTTCCCACCAAAGGAAAGTCATTTCCCACCAAAAGAAAGTCATTCAGTGGGCAAATTACTTTTTTTAATTGTTTCACCCCTGAAAAGATTATGCTCTAAAGGGGATCAAAATTCAAAGAAATCAGTATTACTGCTTCTTCATTATTTTTATTAGCATAACAATGATATCACTGATGGATATTAACATAACCAGGTGATTATGGTTATTAACATAACCAGGTGGGACCCCACCTGCAGTGCTGGATCCAGCTGTGGGGTCCCAGCACAAGGAGGACATGGAGCTGTTGGAGCCACTCCAGGTGATCAGAGAGATGGAGAACCTCACCTGTGAGGAAAGGCTGAGAGAATTGGGGTTGTTCAGCCTGGAAAAGAGAAAGTGACCTAACTGTGGCCTTCCAGTACCTAAAGGAACCTACAAGAGAGAGAGGGACTGTTTACAGCAGCCTGGAGTGACAGGGCATGGGAGAATGGCTTCACACTGGGAGTATGTTTAGATGGGATATTGGGAAGAAGTTCCTGGCTGTGAGGGTGGTGAGGCACTGGCACAGGTTGCTCAGAGAAGCTGTGGCTGCCCCTGGAAGTCCCCAAGGCCAGGCTGGATGGGGCTCTGAGCACCCTGCTCTGGTGGAAGGTGTCCCTGCCCATGACAGGGGGGTGGAACTGGATGACCTTTAAGGTCACTCCCAACCCAAACCGTTCTATGATTTTATCATCTCTCTGACTGTTGTTTTGAGCACTTTGGTACAATATTACTGTACAGTTTTATACAAATGGGAGATGAAATGCTGCTCTGTCATTTCCCTTAGTACTTTAAAACACTTTACTATTATTGCAACTTTCTGAGCTTTCAAGGACTATAATGCAACTTAGAGCTTATTGGCGTGATTCAAATAAGCTGTTTGCTCTTCCATAACCTGGGGACTTCCTGCTGCTGGCTATATACTGCAGAAATAAATGGCAATTTCTCTCCATTATTATTCATAGGGTCATAATATTCAAGATTAATGTGTTCTCTGATGGCTTAGTCATTAAAATATTCACAAATCTTGATGGTTTCATAATTTTTAACACACACAATTTGTCCAAAATATTTCTACTAGAAAATTTTTTCCTAGGTTATTCTTTATTCATTCTC
Source organism: Vireo altiloquus (assembly GCA_013396875.1). Lineage (NCBI taxonomy): Eukaryota > Metazoa > Chordata > Aves > Passeriformes > Vireonidae > Vireo > Vireo altiloquus. The sequence continues at coordinate 174,514 of VZRF01000398.1, forward strand.
CATCATTCATTTTGCTATTAAAACTTTTCATTCTGCTAATGAGGAAACACACAGAGTATTTGCCAAAAGTGACTACAGTCATTTTCTGTGACTAGATGAGAAGTTAAATTCTTCAATTACTGCTTGAACGTCTGTTTTGCATACCGTAAAAAAATCCAGGTTGAACACTTGCAAAACATTAATTAACAACTCCGTTCACATTGTGAAGGATCCTGCAAGAAAAAGAAGAGTCTAAGTGTATCATATTAATTGTTTTCTTGGAATAAATAATTTGATTCTAGGATTTAACACATCCAGAGAAGAAGCAGAAACAGTGGGTGAGTCCCATTATGGCTTTGGCTACAGTCACAGGAACTTTACTCCTACAAAACACAACTGCTCAATGTGAAGGACCTCACAGGCCTGATGGTCATTGGAATTTGCAGTATCAGTGTCTACCCCCAAAATTTCACTCCCCACTCATCACCGCCTTTCCTTTTTACCTAACAAGATGCAAGCATGCCTCAAATGCCAAGTGGCTTTTAGAAGATTTCATGTTCCTTTGCTCCAGCTACTTTTCCTGTCCTGCAAATGTATCCCTCTCAATGATTCTTCCTAACAGGATGAAATAGAGCAATTAAAGCCCATCTTCATACATAGAGTACTTGAAAATCTGGCATGGTATCTTCAGAACTGCTGTCCTCTCTTCTGTTATATTATTATTTATGGAGGTTTTTTTCCCGGTTTATAGTATTTCCCACTCAGTATTAGAAAACCAAAAGTACCCAGTAATTTTGCACATTTAATAAATTCTACAGAGTGAGTATTTCAAGAGAATGTGGTGATAACCAAAAAGAACCAAGAATGATGCATGGCAACCTGGGTGAATCTTATTACAGTCGAATATGTGCAGACATGAAAAATTCTTTCTTCTACTGCACTTTGTGTCCGTGTCACTTGTGAAGCAGAAGCTTTAGTTTCCACGAGAGCAACAGCATCATTCTTTGTCAGGAGATACTACTGCAGGATGTCATGGAAAAATGCAAGCCCTTGAACATATGACTCCTCTCAACTCTGTCTTTAAAAATCACTGCTCATTCAGCCAGCTGCCTGATTAGTAAAGGCTTTTTTGTCACTTACAAACTGTAGCAGAATATTATGTGTCAGCTAAGTTGTCAAAGAAATTCTCATGAATGCAGACTAAGTCTATTAGGGATCCGGTGTGCAAACAGTAATAAATTCTTCTTAGAACAAATTCACAGGCAATTTTTATTGTAATTAATCAACTATCTAAGTATGAAATGACCTTACCTGAATTACAGACAAGGCATTCTGCTTACATAACTTTTCTTCTTAATAAGCGAAGCTTTATTTTTACAAAACAAAAAAAGTGGTAATTTACTATGTTTTGAGTACTTTTTTCTTGTTATTTAATGTCCATGAACAATTTGCTTTAAATTTTGTTGGGTTTTCTTTTTTGCTTATAGCTTTAGTATTGTGATCTTATCAATAAACTATTATGTCAATCTTATGTCAGTTTTGAATTGTATCACAGCGATTGCTGCTAGAAAAATATTCTGCATAAACAAATCTCTTACTTCTTTTGCACTTTTTGTTGTGAATATCTTGTATGGCCATTTAGTAATTCTGATTTCATATTGGAATTGTGCTCTGGAAATGATGTAGTTTTAAACTAATTGACAAGTACCTTGGTGAAGTCCTAGGATTACATTTCATTGGTCTGGTTAATTTATGAGACTTAGCTAATATCAAGCAATACTTGGAAAAAACATGAAACAAATTTGTAGCCGAAGCAAAGCAGATGAAGAGAAAGCACACACGGATAAATTGAAATTTGTAACACTATTCAGGAATAAAAAGACGTGCAAGCCACTCAGAGGATTAGAACAGTGTCTTAACCAATACAAGAGCTTTACATACCCTAAAGCCTACCTAGAAGATGTAGAACACACAACCAGGGAATAAAAAAAAAAAAAAAATCACTAAAAGCTAGTAACAGCCTAAAATACCAGTGAGACCCAGCTGCAAATACATTTTCAGAGCATGGAGAATGTTACTACCATGTGAAGCCCTGACACTGATCTCATTTAGGCATGTTTTGTTGTTCCACACTCATAAATTTCAGGGACAGACTGAGAAGAGTTGCAGCATGTATGTGTTATAAAATGAATATAATCCGAGATTCATTCCCTTGGTTTTCAGCTGCCTTCCTTTAAAGAATTGCACTGGAAGTTTCTAAACACAGTATTAAGGATAATTAACAGCGTTTCAGAGAAGAATACATGAGCTGAGAATTCTTACTCTGTCCCAGGAGTCCTTGCAAAGGGGCACCTTCCGTCCTGAACAAGCGCCAGTTATGTTAATTAAGGAAAACTTGTGAAGCACAGAGGAAACTGCAGTGCACTGCCAGGTTAAAACTGCTTCAGACGCTTCTCCCCCGGAAAAGTTAGGGTCTTAGACTTCTAGGTTTAAAAAAACAAAATGCAGTTGCTTCTACAGTACAATTACTGAACTGAACAGTGGCTAACACTCCATGGATGTATTTGCAAAAATACAAAAGAAAGACAATTTAGATTGCCGAAAGCACAGCTAGGATTTAAGCAATAGGCACTGATGTTTTCATTGTTTTTTGCAAAACTGGTCTTCTAAATGCTTCAAATTCCTTGAAATCTCCACCTAAACAACAAAAAAGTAATGAAAGGAGGAATTTTTTTTCCCCTCAGGAAATGACAGCTTGAAATTTCCACTGAATTTAGGCAGAATCATATTCACAAAGATTGACTGATCTGTCCCAATATATCCTAAAATCCAGTAAAATGATTATTCAGAAAAAAATAATTCTATTGTTTTATTTGAACGCCTTTTGAAATTTGTTGGGTATAAATAGGGGGCAACTGTTCAACTAAAAATATCTGTATTGCAAGATTTTGAATTGCTAAGGTTTGTTTCACTGCTTGCTAGCCAAACTTCACCCAACAGAACAACTGTATGTTAGAATAATGCTGGAATATCTGAATAGCCATTTTAATAAAAACATGAGAGTAAATAGGTATAGAGAAGAAAGCTTGTTGACTTTAATAACAATGTGTAAAAGAACTCTCCCAGTTAGGATTTCTAGTCAGCCTCAGGTTAAACCAAATTACAGACATTTTGTTGGGAAAGGAGTTCATTTGGTAGAATACCTGTCACATCCAGGCAACCAACAATTTGATTGTCTAAATAATTACATTATTGGTCAACAGTTCCTTTGATTAAAGATCCTCTCTGTGCCTGGATGATGAGAAATTCCCAGTTCAGTTGTTTTTTCTTTTTCATATGTTGGCTCTTACTTGAATCTTTTGGAGTCAGACGAATCCAAATAGTATAATTTGTGCTTTTTGACTCCATAACTTCAATTGCATGTCTAGACACATAAATTGATCTGTTAGCTATTGACCTTACCCATTCTTGGCTAATTTAAGTTTTTTATTTTGTATAAAATTTAGCAATCCAAATGTTAACTTGATAAGTGCAAGAAGGTAAAAAAAAAGTACTTCAATCCTTGTTTCACATATGAACAGACAAAGCCACCACTATTATTTCTGTATTTTGCATTGTCTCAATTTTTTGGTGGGGTTTTTTAACATCAGAGATTTAGAGGGTAAGGAACAACCATTTATTCCAAGAAAAGGAAGTCACAGGCCTGCAATGTGGTACTGTCAGAATTTGGATGGAATCATTATATATTTATCTTTGGTTTTACAGCCTTCCATACTGAACAATAATCATGCAATGTGTATGTAAAAATTCAATGTTATTCAAATTCTTGTAGAACAACCTGTGATTTTATTCAAAGTCAATATAAAAGTGTATGTTCAGTGGAACTATACTAAGAACCTCTGGAATATAAATAGAAGCATAATTTTATTTCCTTTTTTGCTAGATAATCTACAAAGTGCAGTTATATCTTACAGCGTTACTGAGATTCTGGTTATTGTGACTTAAAAAATGTTACCCACTTATTATTTTATCCCTACCAAAGTCAGATTATGCTTTAGCCTACTTGGTGGTGCTCAAACATTGGGATAGGTTGCCCACAGAGGCTGGGGAGGTCACCATCTTTGGAGAAATTTCATCTGGGAATATTTTGGGCATCCTGTGTGAGGTGACCTAGCTTGGGCAGAGTGTTGAACTAAATGATCCAGAGGGTCCAGGTTTAATAGGAGAATGTGATTCTGTTTAAAAGGAGAATCTAGAGACAACATAGTTGATATTCCTGTCATACAATCTCTTGACATAAAAAGTGGGATTTTTCTTTTCAGTGTCACAGATCTACTTTAAAATGTAAGTAAAAAGAATTTAAAAGATTCAGCATTCAGCAGTGGCCAAACAGAGTCTTTTTGATAAAAGGACTGAGGGTTTTTTTATCTCACTGATTGTAATAAAATCTGGCACAGACAGGCCATGTTCATCTCTCCAGTCTGTGGTAACAACTGATGGTGTGATCCATAAGTAGAAAACTCCATTTCACTTGCTATTTCCACATCATTTTTAACCTTTTGATTGCTACCAAAAAAAAACCAAAAAAAAAACCAGAAAAAATTATGCTGGTAAGCATAGTAGATAAATAAGGTGAAAGCCAGTAGAGTACAAGGGACTGAAACATGGAAACCTGGTCAAAAATTGATTATTACATCAGATTCAGTTTTGAATAGATATTGGTATCCTAATTAAATTATGAAGAGCAAGCCATGCATAGATAGTCAAAAATAATTTGCCATGATAGGAATGAGTCTAAAATTAGATGGAATGGAATTAAAATAATATTATAATGTATATCTGTAAGGCAATGCCATAATATTCAGAGAGCCTGTGTCCATGGCCAGGGTTCCTGGTTGTTGGAACTGCATGGAAATAAGCACAGTGCCTCCTGAGTCCCCCAACAATGAAGTCACAGCCTCAATAGACAAAGAATTAGAGGAAGGTACCAAGTCCCAAGAATGTTTAATCTGGAGCCACCCTGAAGGTCTGTCCTCTTGTCTTCTGTCTGTCAAAAGGCCTCCTTTGCCAGGGTGGAACACGTTGTCCAGCATCAATATGTCTGTCCAAGTGTATATATATCAATATACTGTCCAAATGTTCTGACATGGTGGAATTTGGGAGCTCAGCTCTTAGTGCAGCCATGATGACAAAGGTAGAATTAGGACATTTTGACTTGGATTCATATCACCCCCTCAAGACGCTTGGCTGCCGTCATGGCATTCACAGAGGGAATTGAGAAGCAGCTGAATTTCTGAGGAAAACATTTCTGTGCTGCGGATGTCATTTCTGTGAGGACAAAAAAGTAAAGATTCACCCTGCTCTCGTTACAAAGCAGAGGAAATCACTGGCATCAGATGAGCACTGCTACCACAGGAGAATACAGATAAACAGGCTTAGAAAAACTGAGACACCTGGAAAGATGGAGTAAAAATTGTACAAAAAATACAGTATGTAGCAGTACAAGTGGCTAATGGAAAATCAGCTCCAGGATGCAGCCAAAAATCTCTTCATGTGGGACTGTGCCCACCTCAGCTATTCACAATGGATCTGCAGTTGTTGAAAATTGCCAGCCAGGTATGCAGGATGTGAAAATTACTGTCTGATGAAAGGGAACAGCTTAGAGCACTACCCTTTAGTCCTACTATCTTCCATAGAAGTAAGACAGATTCGTGATGGTCCCTTTTCCACCCACAGAAACAAAACTTTCATACAAAAACTTCTTCCTGACACAAAGAAGTCAGGAAGAAGTAAAACCAAGATGATGGATGAACAATCCCTTCTCATGCTGTGACCTGCACAGTTTAGTACCCAGCTTCCCTGGAAGCAAGCTGTGAGATAATGGTGTTATATTATCAAATTCAGAGGTATGTTATGAAAGCCCCCCAAACTCTCCAAATGCAAAACAGTTCATATTGCCCTCATTTTCTTTCTAATGGTGTCTGTTCTCTAGAAAACTTCCTCTGCTAAGGTCGTCTTTGAGGAGGGACAAGGGGCTGCTGGTCTGCCTTTCAAATTGTTCCTCACCTTCTTATTCACACGTTATTGGGCAGTCTTCTCTTCTCACCTTCTAATCTGCTGGCTGGTTCTGACAACTCCAAATTTCTCATTTCTTTCAATGCTGGATCCTTTACTTGAATCAGTTCTTTTTTAATAATGTCCTTTTTGCACACCTCTGATGTATTTCTTGATTCTTCTCCAGGGAATCCAAGACGAATTGCTTTATTCTGAAGGTCTTCTTTCAATACTGCATCCTTGCTCCTCAGCTTTTTAATCAAGAAGAGGTTGTGCTCTGCCTCCACTGCCAGATTTGCTTACCAATAAATATTCAAAAATTATCAAGAACTACCATTCTACTTTCTCCCAAATTCCCTTTTATGCATGGGAGGAATTCCTTTAATTGATTTCAGCTCCAGAACTCTTTGCTTTAATTCCAAGCAGCTGCTATGCTGTCCCCACTGTTAATGAGCTTTGTCTTCATATGAAGGACAGAAAGGGCCATGTGGCTAAAATTGTTTGAAATTGGTTTTCAGCATGCAAAATAAACTGGACAGCTCCTGTGTGAAATGTATTGCAGTGTCACTCCCCCCACTGTGGAAATTTAATCCGGCTGGCTGGTGAGAATGAGACTCACAGCAGGGGCAGAAGGTATTGACTTTTCCACTTCTTTTAAAAAAAAAAGTTATTTTTATTTTCAAATGGACTGAGCCTGTTCCATCTGAATTGTCATTCTTAAATAATTGTCTTAGTAGAAGCAGTACATTTCAACCTCCTGCCATCCCTTGAAAATTCAGGCTAGCTGTTTGCTTAGAGAGCTGCAGCCTGACACTCTGAACCTACACACAGTGTGAAAAATTGCTTTGATCAGCTTGTGTTTATAATTTAAGGCAGTAAAATAGAATTCTCACTAATTGTGTTTAAGGCATGATGTATTGTGTAATCCACAGAGAGATTCATTTCAAAAACACTGTAACCACAAAAACAGCTGTTCCACTGAGTCATTTTCCCAACTTAAAGCAAAACAGAGCAAAACCCACTCCCAGTTGTAACTTATTGGTGTTGATGGAGTAGGATAATGCTGGAAATGTGGGGGAAAACAACAGAAAACTCATCTCCACATTCCTTTTTCTACCAGAAATTTGGAAAGAGAAAAGAAAGAGCCTTTGAAGTTTAAAAAACCCAGAAAAATCTCCGTGTTGAAGAGATATTGGTATCCTAATTAAATTATGAAGATTATGAAGAGCAAGCCATGCACTGATAGTCAAAAATAATTTGCGAAGATAGGAATGAGTCTAAAATTAGGTGGAATGGAATTAAAATAATAAACCAAGATGTATCAGTGAAATACCTAAAAAAATTCATGTCATGAGTGTGCTTGTGTGCATATTTTCATGGTGTTTAAGTCTAATACAGGATCTGGAAGAGAAGCTAGTAAGAACTGGTACAGCAGGTGGAGGAAACTGCACTACATGAAGTGAAAGAAAAAAAAGATAAAATGTACTGCAGGCACAGCTCTTTCATCAGTAAGAAGTTGAGTGAACAAGCGAACAACCCTTTTCGTATTTAGAATGATCTTCCATCCCACCCAGGTTTTGGAGGGGAATTATAAGCTACGTTCAAGTCTTATACTGAATTCCTAAGCTAGGTGCAAGTCATATACTGAATTCCTAAGCTAGGTTCTGTCAAGGTAGCCTTATACTGAATTCCAACCAATTTTTTCTTTTCCTTGGGGGGAAAAAAAAAAATTAGAACTTTTAATAAGTTTGTATTTTACGACTGTTGCAGGGACCAGAATGTAATTGTTGTGGCCCTGCAATCCAGAGGTGTTTGCCTCCCGTATTGCTGCCGCGGAGATGCAGAGCACGGAGGTGTGACACAGATGTGCTTCTCTCGTTTGCAGATATCTCGATAAGCTTGCTCTCCTTAGTTGTCACGGCCTGTGGCCTCGCTCTGTTCGGCGTGTCCCTGTTCGTGTCCTGGAAGCTGTGCTGGATCCCGTGGCGGGAGCGGGGTTTGCCCTTTGGGAACAAGGACAGCAAGCAGGAGCCGCTGCACTACACAGACACGGAGCCCAATGAGAGGGACTACAGTGAAGAGTACCTGGGCCAGCCTGCTGCCTACCCTGAGGCCTCCATGAAGATCAGCCACACCTCCCCTGATCTTCCCTTGGACACCGAGGCAGGGACGAAGGAGAACTGCGTGCCCAATGTGCGAATGCAGCGGCAGGTCACGGAGCCAACCTCGTCTGCCCGGTCAGTAACTCTGCTTTCTCTCTGTTGGTAATGAATGTGAGTCCACTCCAAAAAGCACAGCTTGATTATAAAGCACACTGATAAAAAAAAAAAAAAAAAGTATCATTTTCTTGCCATGTTCCTTTTAAAAAAAAAAAAAAAAAGTATCATTTTCTTGCCATGTTCCTTTTAAAAAAAGAAAAAAAAAGAGACGCAGAAGTTACTCATTGAGGTGCACAGACCTCGTAGGTCAAAGGGACAGGATCACAATCCTATTCCACTCATCTCTAAGCTACTGTCTCATTGGTGCTTTTCCCTCAGAAGCTGGATAACACAGAGCCCTGTGTCCCTTAAAAGCACCAGAACAGCCTAGATTTAGCTTGTAAAGCATATTCATTTGCACTTCGCGCTGCTGCTGAACACTCAGTAATGTCTCCTCAAAGATTTTTAAAACAACCAAAGAAGAAAAGTAGGGCAAGCTAATGAAGGAATGAAACACTTGCAAGAGTTAGGAATAGGATTAAAAATTGTAGATTTTAGCCACAGTAATGACTGTGGGGAGAAAAGTGACTGAACAAGAGTCAGTGAGGCCTCCAGGGGAACTGGAGAAGCAATACACAAGGGAAGAGGAAAGGGGGAGGGTGAGATTGTGTGCAGGGGCAGGTGATAGAAGGATTATATTTCATACAGCAAGAATATAAGGATCAGCATGTGAAGAGCCAGTGAATATCTGAGTCAAAGCAGATGCTTTTCAGCTGGAGAAGATACAGCACTAGCGCCGTGGCACTTTGCTAGCCTCCTCTTTTTATTCCTCCACAGGATATTCTGTACCTCTCACTGCCATGAGGAGCTTAAGGGTTGAATTTTTTTTTTGTTTGTTTGTTTTGTTTTTGTTTTTGTTGACATGATAAGATTTTATCCTGGAAATGACTATTGTACAGCCATAAGTTTATGTATTTATTATGCAACAAGAGAAAAAAATTAGGATTGCAGATAAGAGGCTGTTCCTGCTTTAAGCACAGGTAAACCGATATCTACCAGGAATGGATGAACAATTATAGGAGAGGAACTATTGCTGATTAGATTCAATATAAATAGCTTTGGATCAATCTATTTTCCACATGCTCTTTCTGTGTTCAACCTGAGCTCCTGCTACTCCAATACTCTGAGTGATTGCTGCATATGAATAGGACAATAAAATGGAACTCATAGAAGATTAGGATTTTACCTAATCCAACTTTCACTTTCACATCCCCCTACTTCAACAGGGATTGCAAATTTGATTTTTGTTGCCATCCATGAAGGAGAAATTTCAGTCACAGTAAGTGTGAATTAATAAATTTCACTGGACCGAAGCTAAAAGCAACTTCTTATCCTCAGCTAATGAAAGTAAAGGAGCTTTTCAGTCAAAGCGCCACAGAGTTTATTCCATCAGGTATGAGAGAAAAAAGGAAAACTATTGTTGGGGCAGTCAGCAAACCATTTCAGCCCAGCTGGAGACGTGGGAACAGAAAATGATGTGGCATTAGCAGTGTGATGCTGAAGGCCAGCTCTCACAACTGCTGGGCCTCACGGTTTATCCCTTGGTTAAAAATCCGACCCCAGTGTACCTTACAGGAACGTGCCAAATGCGAACAGGATCTTTAGTGTGTGTGCACAGATCCTTACCTCCCCCTCACCCAGCACAGCCTGTTTCAATTCTTTCCTTCTCCTTTTAAGGCACAACTCAATCCGGAGACAGCTCAACCTGTCCAACCCTGACTTCAACATCCAGCAGGTCCAGAAGCAGGAGCAGCTGACAGGCATTGGCCGCATTAAGCCGGAGCTCTACAAGCAGAGATCCCTGGACACGGACGAGGGCCGGAGGGGTAACAGCAAGGCCTGTGGAAAACTCAACTTCATCCTCAAGTATGACTGTGATTTAGAGCAGCTGATAGTGAAGATTCACAAGGCCATCAACCTGCCAGCGAAGGACTTCTCTGGAACTTCAGATCCCTACGTGAAGATATATCTCCTTCCCGACAGGAAAACAAAACACCAGACTAAAGTGCACAGAAAGACCCTCAACCCAGTGTTTGATGAAGTTTTTTTATTTACTGTCCCATACAATGATCTCAACACAAGGAAACTCCATTTCTCTGTGTATGACTTTGACAGATTCTCCAGGCACGACTTGATTGGCCAAGTGGTAGTGGATAATTTTTTAGATTTGGCAGATTTTCCCAGGGAATGTAATATTTGGAAGGATATTGAATATGTCACCAATGTAAGTATTATCATTTTTCTTTTTGAATTTTATTTGTTTCTGACTTTATTTCCCTAATCTGATTATAACTGAAATTGTCTGTTGAATTTGTGAAGGAAAATACTCTATTCTCTCCCTTTCTCAAGCTTTGACCTTAATCCAGGGAAATTGACAGTACATTTTTCAGTCCTCATTTCTTGTTCTTTGGATATATTAAAGAATGTTTTATGTGGGAGACAGTGGGTTTAGTCCTTGCCCTGCTGATAGGGTAGAAATGCTGGAGAATGTTTTAATCTTACTTAATCCGAAACTTACTTAAAGAAATATTATTTTTCTTATTTTTCTTGTCTTCCTGTTTTGCATGGTTTTTTCTGTAACTTTCAGCACACTAATCAGCCAGAACTGCAGATTCAACATTTCTTATGTAGCAATCTTCAGTTCTTCAAAAGACAATTCTCATAAAGTCAGAAAACCCCACAGCTATAATCCAGCCAAATAGAGTTCAGACAATGCTGTTCCATGAAAGCAGTGAAACGCACTTAACTCTTGGATTGTCATCCAAGATTGTCATGTGTTTTTGGGGAAATTTTTTTTGTATTTTAGAAGTCTGTATTTCTGTTATCCCAAAGTCTCTGTTACCAAATTCTGTGCAGAAATCCAAACAGTGATTAGGTATAAAATCATGGAAATGACTTCCGAAAAAGAAGGAGCTTTCTACTCAGAGCAGGAGCCAACCTCCTTGTAATGCCATTAGAGATGAATCCCACGCATCCTCTGGAGGACAGACCTTCAGAGAATGATACATTACAGAAATCCACAGAGGTGAAGGCACCAGTGCCAAGTGTCAGTAAATATTTCATTTGCAATGTCAAACCGTACTCCAGTGGAGTGCACATTTTAGAGTCAAATAAACCAGACATCATTAGCAGTAAGATCAAAGGGTGAGTTTGTTAGACCTTGGTTCAGGGAAGCTCTGAAGCATCTGCTTAGCTGAGAATAAAAAGCCATTGAAAAGTAAAGGATGTTCTGAGACAAATAACCGGCCTGAATTCAGACCCTCATCTCACCTGTGTGGTCTGGTTGCATGCCCATATTACAGACCAAATTAATTATTTTTTTTTTCATTTCTTTAAAAATTCTTTATGAAAATTTATATTTTCCTGGTTTTAAGGTGAATTCTCTGCACCATCCTGTCCCACACGAGGATGGAAGTGCAGCAGCAGCACAAGCAGTTCCTCACTCAGGGTACAGGCAGGGGCACGGACACGGTGTCAGGGAGGATAAACCTGGCTTTTGCAGGAGAAGTTACTGCTTTTCAGCTGCAAGGGAAAAGTAAAGATGTGACAGAGCAGCTGACAGTCATTCCAAGTGAAAGGCTGCCTTCATACAGCATTAAGTGTCCCAATTTTAAGTGTCCCAAAATGAATAAGCTTCATTTTTTACAGTTGAAAGTTGAATGTGCACGCACGCTGAGGCTACTTTGATATGAGCAGGTCCTTTTTCCCTGCTTTGACTTAGGCAGAAAATTGGCTCTGGTATTTTCTTTTGAATCACTTCTTCAAAATTTCAAAAGTGATGCAGCATATCATTTGTATTCAGATTTTCTGTAATATTTGAAATTAGATTCAGGACTGAAACACGAGTCATTTATTAATTCCTCCTGATACCAATTCTCCCCTGAAGTGTAACCCTGTTTATCCAAACAGAACACACGACCTGCCATCTAGACTTGTCACTGGCTTTCCAGCTAACAGAGGCCTTTTCAAAGCAAGTGACTCATGGTACATAGGAGACACATCCAATTTTGGGTAATGTGAGTTCTGAGATAAGAGTATCAGATAAATGGAAGCGTGGAGTACTCAGCTTACCAATTAACATTTCCAAAATTTCAAAGGTTAGAATTCATTCCGTGAGGTTCTGAGAAATACTCCATGCATCATTTAAGAAACCAAGTTTCAGCCCATTTTCTTGTCTGTGTAGCTGAGATATCTCTCAGCCTGACAGCAGGAGCTGGATCCTGATCCAGGACTACCCGGTGATGCTGCTGCAGTGAATACTCCTGTGGCTGCACTCCAGGCCAGCAGGCAGCATTAGTGAAACTCAGAAATAAATTTTGGCAAAGTTTTGAGCTCCACTGGGCGCTTTATGGTTCGAAACCAAAACTGTAACAGCTCTAACAGGTTTTCAATAATTTATCTTTGAACGCCGTCTTGTTTCAAGTAATAATTGGAGAACAGAAAGATGCTGGGCAAAGTTACTGAAGGGAATACACTTTATGTAGGTCAACAAAAAGTGCACACAGGAAGGATAAACCTAGGGAATGAATGAGAAAAAGGGAAGCTCCACACAAACTACACATGACAAGTTTATCATACTTCTAAAGAGTGCAATTCATTTTAATTCCTCGTGCATCTTATTACAGTGCCTAACCAGTGAGCCCAAAGGCCTTTATTTTGCATTCTCCATTTTATTATGTCCTAATCCAATTTGACACAGCAATATAAAAGAATGTGTCAAATCCTTCTCTGCCCAGCAAAATGTCCTACTTCAAGTGAGCCCTGCAGATTATGCTTGAAATGTCAGCTTTACTGCAAACAATGCCATTAAACTGACCTATTATGCCATGTGCATAGGTCTGTTTTCTAATAACACTGGGAGATTTTTTTATCCTAAACCAGCAGTTTTCATTCTTTGGACTATAACATCTGTTACCATCCCAGAATTTGAAATTATTTCTTAACACAGACGCATGTCAGCAGAAAAATTTTTTACTTGCTTAAAAACAGTCCAGTGCCAAAGATGAATCTCCTATATGAAAATGACTGTTCTTCTCATCCCAGGTCCACTGAGCATAGAATCTCCCTCCTGTAACACTGACTCTTTTTCCAAGCAGAAAAAAAAGCAGCAATGGGCTGTATAATGGTAGAAATAATTAAGTGGATCAACTTTAGCATGAGCATGAAATGAACTAGATAAGCTTTTTTTTTCTATAGATGTACTAGTCAGATTACACTGGTTTCTGGCTTATCAAGGAAAAAGATGGGTTTTATTTTTAGCCTGGGTTTCTCTTGTTGGCATGTTCTGTTTAGTAGCATCTAAAACATCATAGGGGTTTGGGGTGGAGTTTTCTGGTTGTATTTGTTCATGGGCTAAAGGCATGTTTGAAGAGAAAAAAAATGGGTTGATATTTCCTTGTTTGCCATCTTCAAAAGCAAATGTGATCAAGCAAAAACACATGGCTTTGTCACAAGGTCAAGTGAAAAACCATGAAAGAAGAAGGTGTTGGGCATGAAACAGGAAGGTGTCAGATGGTCCATTTCAGATAAAGGAAAAGCTTCTCTTTCAGAAGGTGCCAAGTATCCCCTTGCTTGCTGTGCCCCTAGACAGGAAAATCCTTTGTCAAGAATTGCTTGTTAAACATCACTAGGCCGATGCAAGGCACAGAGAGAATTTCTGCCAGCTGGAAATCCAGCTCTGGTTCATCCTGGGTCTTTGGATTCTCAAAGTGCTCAGCCATCAGTGCTTAATAAGCAGGGGAACTTTCTAGAGAGGACAAGTATATACAAAGTGACCTCACCTTAGAGGAGGGGGGTAATTGTAGTAAGAAAGGTTTTTTAGAAGGCAATTTGTGGCTTTGGTTTTACAGTATATATAGTTTCTACCACTGATTCTATCTTTTCAGTTGTCAAATATAGTTATGTTTAATATCTAGGCAGGGAACAACAAAAATTGCTCTCTTTTTCTGAACATTTAAGCTCATATATACACTTTTTAAAAAAACCTATTCCTAACACCCCATTGGTCCTATTCCTAACACCACCCTAACACTCACCACCTTTCTGTAATCTCAAAACAACCAATATATCAGGGTACAGCAGGAGATGGAAATATAGAAGGGCAATATTTCTGAATCTGAGAGAGAAAAGATTACAGAAACAAGACCCTGGGTAATACACATAGAATTTGAGAAGTAACATGCCGCAGACTTTAAGGAATGTGTTTACTGAAACCCAAAAGAGAGTTATGGATAGTTCAAAGCTATGAAGAGACATGAGCTGTATATCAAGTTGCTTGCTTTGACATCCAGAAAGAGTGAGCATATGCCAGAAATTTCAAAGCCAAGAAATTGATTGCGTCTGTTTGTAAGGATCTTGTAAGCTCTGTTAGGGTCTGGGTCAAAAATACAGCAGTGTAACAGATAATGCTGAATTCCTTTTGCACAGATCCAGAAAATAAAAGCATATTGAAAAAAAAAAAAACAAATTTAAGATACATGTTGAAATGCATGTTAGTGTTTTGACAAGGAGAGAGTTAAAAAGTGGGGTGGTTACAAGTATTTGAAATACTGCATTCTGAAAGTGCTAATTGTTCACCGCTGCTGCTCTTGAGTCTGCCTGAGCAAGAAAGATTTGAGAATTTGTATTTTTAGGCATTTATGTTGTGTAACTGAGAGGCAACTGGAATCATAACATCACCAGAAGGAAGTTTCAAGTTCCCTGTTTCAGAGATGTTAATGCCAACCACAGTATGTGTGGAAGAGAGACGAAAAGAGGCTGAATTTTTCAGTCAGCTGTTCATGGAAAGCATAATAAAAATATAAAATACTGAAATCTGACCCAACTCAAAAAAACTTCCTCGAAGGTTGCATTGCTCAGGTCCATTCCTGCTAAGAGCTGTGGGCAGTTCGGTGTCTGCCAAATGCACGTGAATAGGTGCAGGTCATAAGGCTTAGGGCTTAAGCCCTCGAAAGTTGAGGAAAATAAAGATTCTTCTTTGAAAGAAATAGGTAAATACTGCCCCCAGCTCTTCTACAGTGGAACAGGCTTGGACAACAAGGGTGTGACTTGCTCAGGACACAGCACTGCTGATGGCACAAATGAGAGCAGGTCCAGGACCTGCAGATTCCTGGCACCAGCCTTGATGCACTCGGCTTGCTCTGCTTATCTCCTTCGACACTGTGCAGACTCTGGAGCTGGCAGGGAGTCAGCTAAGTCCACCTACTCCACTTCTAAAAACTGTTTAGCTTGTCAAGATGTTTTAGCTAGTATTTCTGAAATCCCTGTTCTGGCAACTTGCAAGGTTTAGAGAAGTGATGGCGTTGAGCAAGAGCTCAGAAAAGCCTTTAAAATATTTACAATGGTTAACAAAATTTTTGAGTTGACAGTTTGAGGAGGAGCAGAAACAAACCAAATCTCTGGCTCTGCGAATGAATTAAAATCCAAGCCATCAATGTTGAGTGCCTTATCTACTTTTTTGTATCAGTAAAATGGAAACAAAAGTTGATTTTTTTTATTTTTTTTTTTTTTAATTCAGAAAACCTATCCTGTATTAACCTGGTGTTCTGTTTCTTTAAAGCAAGTAGGCTTTGGCACCAGGGAAGCAGCCAGTTATGGATGTGAAGATGTACCTATTTAATTGATTTGCAAATGTGAGTCTTCTTAGAAGAGACAGATTTGCAAACCCAGGAGCCTTCCCTGTTTTAAAACATGGCAAAAGCTTAGCAGCAACAACAACAATTTCATGGCTATTTTAAGTCAGTAAACACCAGGGATAAGATTCACCTTGTTTAATGAATTTGTTTAAAAATAAAAAAAAAAACCAAAACCACAATCAAACCCAGAAGTACTCAAAAAAACCCTAAACCAGAAAGCATAATTGCCTTTGAGAGACAGATCAGTGGATATTCATCTTCTCCTGAGTCACAAGGTCACCCTTCATTGCATGACTTTTTCTGTCTATTCTTAATCGGAATTTGTACGGAAAAAAAGGAAAGTGTATGTGTAATGAATCATTTCATAGCCAAAAGATGCTGGAATGTCATAGATCTTTAATCCTTCCGATTCCTAAGGGTCACCACAGTAAGGATGAAATAGAAATTAATTAGGCTTCAGCATCAGAACAACAGGTACAGTACTCAGTCTACAGTGGAGAACAGCTGCAACCAGTGCTTTTCTTTCTAAACCTCTTTTTAACCATCTATTTAAATGCATTAATTTTCAACACTGGGCTTTTCCTTCTGTGTTTTGGGTTTCTTTTCTTTCTTGATTTAATGCTTGTAATAATTACATCATAGGAGAAGATATTTCAGGGATGCCATACATTTAAATGATACGAGGCCAGCACTCAGCATGGCTAAACAAAGCACCAACACAGTTGTGTACAATCACACAGGGTAGAGATAAAATATTAACAAGTTTTCAGAAAGTTAAAGGCAGCATATGCCTAATTCTGCTTGAGAACTGGGTAATGGTGAGAATGATAAACATGGGAAGGGTCAGGAGTGAAACATGGGAAGGGTCAGGAGTGAAAAAAAGTCAAGTGCCTTGGAGAGCAGGGGTTTGAGCTGCAGCTCTGTGTGTCCTGAGCTGGTGGTACAAGCCCTGCGTGCTTGGCTCTAAAAGGAATGAACACTATTCCATGCCAGGGATTACCCAACAGCCTTGTAATTCCACAGGCACAGCCAGGAACAGGATGGATCTTGTAATATCACCGAGGCTTCAGCTACCATTTATTGGGGGTTTGGGAGCAGTTTAAGGAAATAATAACTCAGAGAGTTGTGTCCGTGTGCGTGCACCATGTGAAGTTTACAGAACCCAGGAGCGTGGCCATCAGAATTTCCAAGGGAGCTTTTTCAGAATGGATATTTCTCTTCAAAAAAAAAACCCTGTACATACAACCAACCAAGCAAACAAAAGAAGCTAAAGCAGCCAAAGGAATAAAAACAAAACCTATGTAGTAGAAATGGTAGCATTCCAGTTAAAAAATTTAATAGAAGATATTTTAAAGTTAGCATTTTGAGAAAACTGAAATTTCAAAATAAGATATTTTGATTTCTCATTTAGAATGCCCTTCTCTGACTATATTTTAAAATATTCTGAAAGCAAATTTTTTCAAGTCAAGCGATGGATATTCTACTTCAAAATGGAAATAACTGAAAATTCCTTATCAAATTAGAATCCTGCTTTCTAAACTGATACTGTCCCTGTCCATCACTGCTGCATCTTCTTGAGTTCTCTTGGTCCCTGTATCCTCTGTGTTTCCCTGGTACATCAGCCCCAGAACAGCAATAGTGCGTGAAGAACATTTTCCTCCACACATTAGCTGCATGCTGAAAAAGGTTAGACACAACCCTAAATTCCTGGTTCATGGAAGTGTCTCTAAGTGTCTCTGTTCTACACGTCCCCCTTCTCCTTCCTTCTCACCCTTCTCTGCCAATCCATTTTTTCCCAGAAATCTCTCTCAAGCAAGGCTCTGGGAGAGAAAAAGCTCACAGTAACACTGACTGCATATAAACAAAGTCAAAATGTGATCCCGGTCAGCCAAGCCTGTCCTTCAATTATACCACCCAAAATTGTCAGTAGGAGCTGCAAATACAAAAAAAAAAAAAATCTGGCTCCAGTATTTTACAATTCATAGGCAGCAATTCTTGAAGATGAGCAAAGAGCATTCGCACAGCTCTAAGACTAAAATAGCTGTATTAAAGGGATCTTGGTTGTAACCATTCTGCACATAATTCAGGATTAGACTGTGCCATAGCCTTTTTTCTACAGGGTTATATAACTTTCAATTTAAACATGTATTTAGCCAGGCAGGAGGAAAAAAAAATCACTTCAAACATGCATTTAATTATTGAACAGTTTTGGGAATGCTTACTCTGTCTTTTTTTTTTTTTTTCCTAGCAGAGGTCACAGAAAGCATTTCAATAGCTTATGGATTTATCAAAATTTCTGCAAAATCCTACTCTTTAAATTAAGTTTCAATATTTGGAGCCAAACTTGAAAGTATTCTTCCCTCTGAACATACTGTGCTTATGTGAAAAGCCTCAAGCCATTTTTAGCCTTTAATCCCCACTAGATATCACAGCCACCAGGCATCTTTCTCCACCGAACAGGGTATTTCAGAGATTTACAGTTTCCCTCTCTGTGCAGTCTGTTTACCCAGTTCTCATGCTATTTTCCCAGGGCCTTTTATTTAACAGTAAGTGGACTTTTTTGTTACAATTTCCTTGAGGATTCACCACATCCGAAAGGACGGCATCCTAACACAACTTAAAATGTGGCTGTGCTGGGGTACAGTCCTGACTTCATCTCTTCTAGTACACCTGTGACCCAGGAAAGACAGTGCAACTGCACACAGCTCACCAAAAGATTTGTCTGGCTCCCTTCAGAGTCTTGTTAGAGGCTGTCACCTGTCACACACTGTAACCTTTCAGGATTCCAGGATCTGTAATAGAGGACAAAATATCATCTGTACAGAAGGGAGGAAATGCTGGATCATAGCTAGTGCTAGGAGGCATTAGTGCTTACAGGCTGAATTACAGAGCTTGCCAAAATTAAGATAAGGCTATACCATTTGCTGAATAATCACACGAGGGCTGTCTTCAGACCTCCCCACTGCCTGTGTCGGGGGAAGGCATTAGAAGCTGCAGCTGAACTGGGAGCTGACTTTTGGAGAAGGACATACTATCCCACAGTATGTATCTGTATATGTATCTGCAGCTTTTCTAGATTTTCTCTTCATCCAGGAAACTTCACACTGGCATAAATGACAGTGGAAACTTCAAAGGACACACAGACCATTTTTCCTAAGATTTTTTGCAAGATTAGCTCAGTTGGTCAGAGCGTGGTGCTGATGTTGTGGGTTCAGTCCCTGTAAGGGCTATTCATTGAAGAGCTGGGCTGGATGATCCTTGTGGGTTCCTTCCAACTCGGAATATTCTCACATGCTGTGCAGTATAATCCCAGATATTGTGGAGGGATTGTCCCTGAGGACAATTTTATTGTGTTTGTCCCTGAGGGGCTGCGGAGGTCAAGGTATGTGACAGCTTTTCACAGCCCCTCAGAGCACAGGGGCTGCTGACGAGGCTCTGCAGAGAACCTTTCTCAGGTCGTTGCAGAAGGATCCATAGCTCTGCTCCTCCATTCTTTCCCTTGGTGAAAAATAGGCAGCCAAACCATCCAGGAGAAGAGGGGCAGAAAGGCATCACTCTTTCATGCTAAGTGAGCTATTTTTCTGAGAGCAGAGCTAAAGAAACAGTGGCAGAACTGAGGACCTTGCAAAGCTTTTTCATCAAGGTTTATCAGCCCCAAGTTTATGGTGTCTTTGCAGCAGAGAACTTAATTTTAACTCACTGGTTTATTTCATTTCCCATCACGATACTCATTTCTCTAAACATTCTGAATACATGTGTATCAGGAACAACATAAAAAGTGTAGTTTTTCCTGAAAAAAGTCCAACAGGCCAAGGCAAAATCACTTTGTGCTTGCCTGGGGAAGATTAAGCGACACACAAATCTCTGAATTTTGCACTGGTTCTCACAAGCACTGAAAGGCAATGCACACTTGGTGCACACTCCAAGTCTAAAATCATGGATATTGTAACTCCTGTAGCTAGTCTTGCTGAAGTTATTCACAGGGGTAAATGAGGCAGAGAGGCTTTTGCAGTGTCTGAGCCTTCCTGTGGCTCCCTAACAGAGATTTAGAGTGAGCATTTCACACCATGTACTCTGGAGAAGTGACAGGCTCAAGTGACAAGAATGCATTAGCAATGTCTGTGCTATCATGACATTTGAGATTTGTGTAGCTACATTCTCCTGGCCCGTCACTGCTTGATTAAACACCTTGCTCTATTTACTCGAGAAAACAGGAGTCACAAGCTACCTCTTACCTTAGTGAGTGCTTAATCATTCACTGCTCCCTTCACCAGGCAAACTTCAAATTACGTACACCATGTGGAAGAAGATTCCTGACTAGTGATGGGATCTTGCTTGTGATGGGCAGGGAAGCAGAAAACCACTGACAGCTGGAGGCTTTCACAGTTGATTATATGAACTATTGGGAAAAAAATTCCCCACTCAGATATTTGGGCCAGATCTGGCATCTGAAAAATAGCAGTTTATCACAACATCAGGAAACTTAACCTTCCTTGCCAGGAAACCCATTACTGACATCCTCAGAAAGTGTGTCTGAAGTCATTACCCCTCCTACCTAACATCTCCTCTTCTGTTTCCTGCAGTAAAATTATTTTGAAAGGAGCAGTTAATAGGAGAAACACTTTGAAAGTTAACTCCAAAGAATAAAAGAACAATTCTTCATACTGTATTTTGTACATCCGTTTTCAGAATTCATTGAACTCTATACGTGTTTTCTCTTTAAAAGCATGCTGGGGTTTTATAAGTATTTTTAAAAGCCAGCTGTGATTTAATCAACCATCTGATCTGCATTATGATAACTCTTCTGAACAACCCCGACAATAAAATAAATATGTATGCAGTAAAGTGAAACAAAAGTGTGTACAAAAATGATAGAAAAAAACAGCAGAATTTGGTTTCGAGCACCCTAGAGAGTTATTTATGATCATCAGGAAGAAAGGAATCACTTTAAAATAATGAAAACCTTTCAATATCTGCACTCCACTGAGCACAGAATCTTACAGTAAATGCTAATTTAACAATAAACTTCACTCTATTGGGACCACAACATTTTTTGCAGGTAGAAATGAGTAGTGCTCTGGATTAGATCCTGACACTACTGTAAAGTCAGGGGAAGACTTCCCACTGAAGCTCAGGTTTCATGCATATCTTCCTGCTATAGTTTGGAAATAGTATCTTGTAAACACTACAAAAAGCCAAATTAGAATAATGTAAACAGGTAACCTGAGATGTACCTCAGAAAATGCACTAGAACACAAGAACAAGCAAATTACCATCCTTTTATTCCTCTCTGCAAAAGAAATTCCTGACAATGACCTACTCAACAAAGATTTGAAGGTAATCCTCCTCCCAAATTTCATGATTAAAGTATGAGCGAGCTATCAACTTTGCTTTTGGAGAAATCAGATAGAGATCTGTCCATCAGACATTACCTGAGTTCTACATCTGCATCCTCAGTTTCTGACTGGCAGCAGCTATCCTAAAGGAATGAAAACAGATTATTTTCCCTCAAGGTTTCCTCAGTGAGCATGCCTGACCCATTCCTTTTGGTACCTCAGCATTGTCTCATTTTCCAGCTCCTTTTCCAAATCCTTCACTGTACTTAATGTATAGAGCACCAGCATTCTAGGGAAAGCCATGGAAAACACTTCATTCAACGCCAGGCTTTTATCATAAAAGAACCTGTAAAAACCTTCTTATCCTATCTGTAACAGTAATAATTTTTTCATTACAATATGGATATTTTTTAAAACAAATAGCTGTATCAGTAGATGCTCACTGTCTTCATCCCCATCATCGTGTTCTTCTTAAAAGTTACTTATTTCAGGAAACCTTTCAGTGCTAAATCAGCACACACATCCTTCTTTTCTGACTGTTTTGAGTCAGGACAGTCAAAGATAACTACACTAAATTCTTTTGAAATCATGCTTCCAAAAAATTGAAGTTGGGCCCTTTTAAGACACGAGATCGAGTACCCAAAATCGGATTAACAGAGTTCTAAAGTGTACTCATCATTTAGGACAAGCCAATTCACAACTCTGATTTCATCTAAAAATCATCAAATTATTTAAATTACAAAACTAATCAAACTAATTCAACTGAACTGAAAATCTGAGAAGGCATCTGAGTGACCATGAGATTCTAAGTCACAGGCTGCCTAAAAGGGCTAGTTTTTTCTTACCCATAGGTGAGTATGTATTAAATAATACTATTTATTCTGAATATAGGCATAACCAGGTCTAAGTCTCACCACACTCACCTGATTCCATGAGGAAGAACAGAACAAGCTGCAGAAAACAATCATTTTCCTCTCTTAAGTGTGTTTCACGTGCAGCACGTGTAAGGTAAAACAAGTTAGAAGAAAAGTCTGCTAAGACAAGGGAGTTCTGTTGACTCATTTTTATGGAATTAAAGCACTGAAGCACTTCTATATTTAGTGCTCTCTTTATCTCACATCTTACACTACCCTCTGTGCATTCTTTTAAGAGAAAAAACATGCTTACTGAAGTGGACCTAAAATTGCCTCCAGTGCACGTCTAAATATAATGGGGAGTCACGAACACATCTGATAGAGAACAAGTGTTACAGAAAAAGAACTGTTATCACACTCTGCACAATCACATCGTCCCCTGCTCATGCTGCAGACACCTGGATGGATGATACACTTGAGTTCAGAGTCTGCATTTTCTAAAATGTCTTCTCTCTTCGCCTTCCTCGCCTTCCTTCAGCTTCCTCAATCTTTAGTTTAGCTTTAAAGCTTTTTTTTTTTTTCTCTACACTGCTGAGTAGATGTAGTGCTGGATTGATAAACTGCCTTGATGCCTTAGGGTTTAACTTTATATTTTCCAACCCTGCAGTGCCCAGTGGAACTCTGCAGTTCCCTGGAGCTCGTTCAGTGCTGTTCTCTCATGCTCACACTGACATAACAAAGCCTCTCCAGCTCCCTCTCCAAGGACACCCAGACCCTCCTGGGCCCAACAACTGCAAACCTTCATCTTGGGGAGAGGGAGGCAAGCTTGGGCAAATTCCATCCTTGGCTGGCTTCTGCTTGGTGAATTGATGCTGATATCAAAGTGTGAAGAACTCGGGAGCTGTCATTGTCCATTTTGGGATGCACTGAGGCAGGAGCCTCTGGAGCCCAGAGTGTACCTCTGAAGGCCTTTCAAATAAATCCCTTTTTTGTTCCTGGAAATAGTCTCTGTTTCTAGGTAGCCATTTAAGGCATCACCTAGCAGCTCCAAGATTAAAATATTCTGTTTATTTGTAAGGTAGATGGATGATACACAGCAATAATTTCTCCATGACCAGATCCACATAGCTGAAATGTCCCAATGACAGTAGTCCAGAGCTGTCACTGAAGAAAAGCAGGTAGCTGGATTTGCATGAACTCTGGAAAGTTCATGCACCAGCAATGAAGATACCAAGAAACAGTGAAATGAGGGAAGTGGATCAGTACAGATTCCAGGGCATTGATTTGGGACGTGAGGCAGGGAGGTTTACCCTGACAGGGTTAGATTGCAACAGCATCTCAGCATGTCACACAGTCAGCAAATTTTGCAGTCTGTTATGAAATCATCAGTAGCACCTCAAAGACGAAGCAGCAGAGCCTTCTCTCCCATTTCCCCCCCATGCCCCAAAACAACTACCACCAAATCCCCATCATCTCTCCTGATTCAAATAGGTAATTTTCTTTTTAGCATGGTTTGAGAACCTAAGGATGAAAACTGTCCTGTTGTCCACACTTTTGGAATGATGCTGTCTAGTTATCACTAATTTTATTGTCATCCTCATTCTTCCTCGCTTTACTGCTTTAATTCCTTTTGTATTTGGAAAACAGAGGGATTCTAAGTTATACCATGAGATAATTTTTCAGTATTGAAGATGTAGGGGTTTCATCCCTATTGACTTATTTAATAACTGTGTTTTTTAGGATTCAAGTCCATGATTCTGTTCTTCCATTTAACTTGTAGTTAATATGGAATGGCTGTGCAAGGACACTCAAAACAGTATAGCTGCAAATCCTTGGAACCCCATTCATTG
The DNA here is from genome assembly GCA_013396875.1 of Vireo altiloquus. Classification (NCBI taxonomy): domain Eukaryota; kingdom Metazoa; phylum Chordata; class Aves; order Passeriformes; family Vireonidae; genus Vireo; species Vireo altiloquus. The sequence continues at coordinate 198,479 of VZRF01000398.1, forward strand.
ACAGAATACTACCAGCAGTGAAGTAGTCTCTTTACCTTGGCTGCTTCACTTTGAAATTTGCAGATATTTTCTTTTCTATATTACCCATATAAAGTAGTAACTGTGGAAATTGTTTTCTCTATTGTTAAAAGTGGGCAATTTTATAGAGTGTTACTAGTAAAATGCATGTTGTGAAATTTACTTGTGCATTTGTTCTAATGGAAGGTGACATGGAATGCTCTCAGACATGGTTTTTGATCCCTTTTCACCTTTCCTCTGGTGGAGGAAACTTTCTGTGGATGGTGCATTGGAGTCTGGCACTGTTAGTGTTATACAAGTTACTGTTACATGGGTGACAGATCAGAAAAAGCCAACTTTTTTTATTTAGTGGCACCACTTAATAGCAACCAAGTGAAAGGTAACAGGATTTCAGCATCAGGGAACCCTAGAAATGGAGCTGCTTTTTGGCAGCAAACACATGAAGTATTCTCACTGTTGCCTGACCTTGGTGCATGCATGACACAATGTGACAGAATTGTCTCCAGAGAAACAGAACACATGGAGAAATTTCAGCAGAAAGACACTTGATCATTTGCTTTAGAATCACAAGGTTACCTTGGAAAAGTACCTGTTGAAAAGAAAAAATAACTTTCAATAGCAATGAAGAAAATCACTTTGTAACTCATAGGAAAAAAAAGTAGGAGAAATAGATTCATAAGCCCATGCTTCTTTCCCCACCTGCTAAATTGACACCAAACTTAAAAGGAGCTACTCACAGAAAATACTGCTTTTGAAAAGTCCAACTTAGGTAATAATTCTTGCGTTACTTTTTAGTGGGATGAGAAGCCAAAAAGGATCAGAGAGAGGGAGAGAGAAAAGGCACACCAGGGATTTCATTGAACATGGATTTGATATCCTGATATTACAGAATCACAGAATTGCTGGGGTTGGAAAAGACCCTTCAGATCACGTTGTCTAGCCATTAACCCAGCACTGCCAGGGCCACCACTGAGCCCTATCTCTAAGTGGCACATCCACGTTTCTTCTAAATCCTTCCAGGGATGGGTGACTCCACCACTTCCTGGGCAGCCTGTTCCAATCAGTAGAATTTTTAAGTGATCAGGCAAGGTTTGGAGTGTTGAACACTGCAGTATTCATTAACAGTTATTTTAGTGGTCTGTGAAAGGAGCATGTTGCATCCAAGGGGTTGGAATCTAGGGGCAAAGTGCTGCTTTCCTGCCTGTTTCCAGGGAACAAAGCACATGAGCTTCTCCAGCTTCTGCATTCTTTGCACTGGCCACCGTAGCTTCCCCACTGAATTCACACCTGGAGAGGAATTCCATAGCAGATGGCAAAATCTACTGATGCCTTAGGTTTTAACTTTTATATTTTTCGAATCCTGCCCTGCCCAGTGGAACTCTGCAGTTCCCTGGAGCTCGTTCAGTGCTGTTCTCTCATGCTCACACTGACATAACAAAGCCTCTCCAGCTCGCTCTCCAAGGACACCCAGACCCTCCTGGGCCCAACAACTGCAAACCTTCATCTTGGGGAGAGGGGGACAAGCTTGGGCAAATTCCATCCTTGCCTGGCTTCTGCTTGGGGAATTGATGCTGATATCAAAGTGGGAAGAACTCGTGAGCTGTCATTGTCCATTTTGGGATGCACTGAGGCAGGAGCCTCTGGAGCCCAGAGTGTACCTCTGAAGGCCTTTCAAATAAATACCTCTTTTATTCCTGGAAATAGTCTCTGTTTCTAGGTAGCTGTTTAAGGCATCACTATCAAGAGACAGGTGGTTAAATGAAAAAATTAAACATCTCAGAGAAAATTTCTAGAATGGCAGGCAATGTCTGCTGCAGCATAGAGTTTGACCTTAACTTTCTGTTTTTCAAGCATGGTACTTTTAGGACTATTCTCTTTTTGTATCAATTTCTTCCAAACTGTAGAGCAAACTTACAGTAGTTTCAGATTTGTGAAAATGGACTTTCCTATTACCCATTTTGTGAGTGTCCTGTGCTAAGCCTGAGACAGAAGTCGGTGCAGAACACCTGATATGAGTGTAATGAATGCATCCACAACACATTATAGGTGCTTCTGCAGACCAAAAAGAACGGGGTTTTTTTTCCTGATACTATGACTTTCTCTATCTTTTTTCAGTGCTACACAAGTCCTTAGTTTCTCTCCTCTGAGTGATGTGCTCAGAATAAACAGTTTGACAGAGAGCTGCTTTGCCCAACACAAAGTGCCTGCACTGAGAATGACATTCAGTGCCGAGGGAAGGTGAAGAACTGTTAGTAGGGCCCCAAAACCCCTAATATCATTTCAAGCCAGTCCAATTAGCTTTTTTTTTGTACAGAATGGCCACTGTGCAAGACTTTATACTTAACTGAGACAAGGTCAGCAGGACACCAGGGCTGGCTGCTTCCTGTGGGCTGGGATGTTGGGAGAAGTGCAGAACCCTGGAGCTGCTGGGCAGGACTTGGCCAGCCAGGTCCCATCCCACCAGCCCAGCCAGGGACCTGTGGAGCTGGGGGGAGAGCCCCTGGCATCAGCAGCTCCCTAGGGAATGGGGAGCTGGGCCAGGGCAGGGGAGGAGGAGCCCAGGAAGGCAGGCAGGGCCATGAAGGGCTGTTGGTGCCCTCAGGGCTCTGACAGACTGATTGCTTTCAGTCCCTGTACACGGACAGGTAATTAAGTGGGGTTAGAAGACACATGATCTTTTGATATTTTACAGTGGAGCTGTAAGTTCACGTGCAGCCATCGTAACTCAAGGTAGAGTGAAAGGCCAATCCATTCATTTGCATACAGATCTGGTTTAAATTGACATTTTCATTTTAACACACTAGGGGAAAAAAATTAACAGGCAAGACAGTTTGGATTAAAATATTTTGATTAGTTAACTTCCTTTTAAAGCCAGCTTCCTCCCTTGCAGTTTTTCTTGGATGTATTTGAAATTTTCATTATTAATGGTATATGGAGATAATTGAACATATCTTTCAACTAATGTCAGAATGGAAGTAAGAGGTAACTGGCAAATAATTTGTGGTAGAAATAATTTTATGCATTAGAATGGATTTGCTGCTTCATTTTCTTCAAGCTCATGTTTGCCTAGAGATAGTGAATACTTAACACATAATTTAGCCTCCCCTTCATACAACAAGCCAGCCTTTAGCCTTGAAACCGTGGGGGTTCATTTTCTCATCTCTTTCCATCTCTGTGATGTTCAGTAAAAGTTTTCTTTTAAGTCTGCAAGGTTGGCCCACCCAGTTTAAATTTCATGGTAAGGTACTGCGTACTACAATGCCATTAACCTCTGCTTCACTTTGGTTTTTTCAGTCTCAGTATTTCACAAAAAATGGAAGTCTAATCCAAACCAATAAAAGCCTGTGGAAAAGTTACTGGGCTTGACATGACAGATACTGATAGACATTCATTAACATCTTTGGTCCTCACCTTAGGCAACCACTGCCCAGTTTTCTGGATTTTAGCATTCAATTGGTTTGTGACCCTTCCCTGTGTGAGACAGTCCCTTGTCTGCCTGACCTACCTGTCCTTCCATTTCTACCACCTTCCCCTGACACCAAAACTCTTATTTTTCCTCATTTCCTTTCCAGAAAGCACTTGCCCTCCAAACACATATTCCTACGTAGGGCAGTTTGCATTTCCTTGCTGTTCCCAAGCTTGTCAGGATTTCTGAAGCTCCTCTGCCTTCCCTGCAGAGGGAAAGGTCTGAGTCAGCTCTGTGCCAGAGTGCTCCCCCTTCCAGCTTCAACAGTGGGAAATCCAACCCACCCTCACCAGGCTTCCCTTGCAGCAGGCTCTGGAAGTGCCATTCCAAAGGTGGCAGCTTGTGAGCACTGACAAGGTGGGACAGGTTGAGGTGGGAGAGCAGGAGAAGCCAATTTCTCCACAGCACCTTGCTTGTAAACTCACGCCTTGCAGATAGTGACATTTTTATACATTTCATCATGAAGATGCAGTTGTTTTCTCTACTTTTCAGGCCTTCCCTATCCTATGCCCCCACACACACATGCACCTCTTGCCTCCTAACACCAACCCAAATTATCCAAGGCACCCTGCAATGCCTGGAAAACAAGGGCCAGGGCAGACTTTTTTGTATTATTAAATCTATACTAAACTTTTCATTTTCTAGAAAGTGACAAGTCGTAGAATAATTTTTTTTAAAAAGCAGTTACAATTCAAGAAACTAAAATACCTTTTAGAGGAATAGTTTAATTCGCAAGGAGAAACTTAAACTTCAATTAACTTTTGTCTCTGGCCAGCAATGCCATCTAGCAAGCCTTCAGAGCCAGCTTTATACTCACTCTTTTCTTAATAACTCATGAGGGAGTTAAAAATTACTTCTATTAACTTTCTGCAGAAGTTCCACTTTCAGAAGGCCTCATTTCTGTTTTTCCCATGAAATCAATTTCTGACACAGGCACACGCACATAAACAGGACAAGTACTCCAGCTTTTCCAGTCATGTCTCTACTAATTTTCATTAGCTCAATTCAGACAATCTCCCCAGCTCATCAATTTAGTTTGGAACAAATTAAAACATTATTTCTATCTCAATAGCTACAGGATAATTCATTAGATTCGCTGTTAGGCCCAGATTCGGCAAACCACTGTAGATGTTGTGAACTGAAAATCTGTGTAAAGGATTCAAAGCCAGTAAAATCTGTGGGACTGAAGCATGTGTTTAAGAACAAGTATGGGATAAAGTTTATTTAAGAACAGGTATGGGATAAAGTTTATCTGAACTGAATGGAGGCTGTTGTTAAAGGATCTTAATACATAACAATTTATCAATAAAGTCTGAAATGACTCTAAGAACAAACATATCCTGTAACTGCATCCTGATAATGGGGGGTCATATGCAGCTCAGTGATTAGAAAGTTTCAGTTAATCACTGCCACCCTATTTATAGGCTATAAATGATGACAGTGGAGATGTTGGGTCTTTGGAGAGATAAGTACATTGACTGCCTGCAGGAAAAGGCCTCTGTCCTTGATTCTGCTGAGGACATTGTGGCAAGAGAAAGGTGTGAGTATGTTCCTCTCAAGGACACTGGCTGGATTTGTTCTGAAGCATTCATGAAGTGAAAGGCTCCTACTTTGGCTCCCTCATTTCTGATGTGTCTTGAATGATTGGCACAACACCGAGTTGTGTCTGGATCATCCTTCTCATGTGGCCTGGATTAAAGAAAAGTAGTCATGACACAAGGATAATGGAACCAGGAGAGGGAAAAAACCCACAAAATCTAAAAATTCACGTCAAAAGATCTTCACACTCTGAAGACAGAGGATATACTATTTGCTTTACTTTTCATACCATCTTTATAGAGAAGTTGCCAACAAGTTCGCAAACTATGAGTGCAAAATCCAGAGTGAATTACATACAAACACTTCATCTTTCTCATACTTCTTCACTGCAGTGAAACCAAGCTTCATAATTGTTTGTTAATGTTCTTTCCCAGTAAGTGAAATCAGACATACCAAAGGCTTTTTTACTTACGTGCTTCCAATTTTTAAGAAAAGCATAAAGAAAAGAAATAGAGAAAATTAAATGCAAAGCAAAAAAAAAAAAAAAAAAAAAATCACGGTGAGAAAATGGTAGAATTTGAAAATTAACTTAAAACATGAAATATAGCCTGACACTGATGTATTGAAAGAATAATTATAAAAGATAAGCCATTCCCATTTTCCACTTGCTTTACTTAATCACATTTCTGTAGACATAGATTGATTCAGGCATTAATAAATACCTACTTTACTAGAGTTCATTTCTTTGATTTAAGATGTCATGAAAATAGAATTTTCCTGGCATATCTCTTTTATTCATCTCAAAATGTGTAATGAGAAGCAACTGGCACTCTTATAGCCACATGCAAATTCAATTAAAATCCAACATTTCAAAAGAGTTTTTATCAGTATATATTTCTCATAGATATAACTCAAAATAATAAAAAATATAGTGCTAACTTCACAAATTTTTCATGTTAGATACTCTAGATTTACTATCATTCCCAAACAGATTAGAGTCTCTGGGATTTGCATAATATTTGTGTCCTGGACATGTTCCTCAGCAGAATTAATATCTTATCACTCAAATCTTATTCCAGACTTCTCAACACAGATGAGCAGTTTAATAAATGTATATCCCAAAAAGCAGATAGCACTTCTTAAAGCATCATTAAGTCATTTAGGCTTGACATATATACCTAGTGTACTTAACTCATCCTTGTCTTAGCTGAGTGAACCTCATCTGAAATAAATCCTTGCAAAATTCAAATCCCCACATTAACAAACATTAGAATGATGTACAGTGAAACTTATCTTGCACTATAGCAGTATAATTCCCTTAATTCCAGGAAAGACTTGGAAGTAACTAGGAAGAAATTTTTGTTGTTTAAAATGCAGGTAATGCTCCTCACCTTGGAGGGGCGAAGAAGGAGAGACTTTAATTAAATAGTGCTACAGAAGCGCAAACGATCCCATCTCATTCCATGGCACCTCTGCTCTGTTTCTGTTTTCCAGTGTCCTTTGCAGGGATGTGTCCAACTGCTAAAGGATGCAGCATGCAAAGCTACCATTGCTTGGGCTGCACAGCTCTGACACAGCAGCAGGAATTTAGCAAATCTCTAAAACCACTTCTGCCTCGAAAACCTCTCTCAAGTGTTAGTAACTTGATGGGAAATAAGCAAAGGCACCAGTGCCTGCTAAGTGCTCCAGTTAATGTTAGGTTGGTGAGATGCATAAAAGTACATGTGGGCACCTCACAACCCATAATTAGTTTTGCAAGATAGCAGAAAAGTGAAAGAGTAGTGTCGGTCTTTTTATAGCTGGAGAGCTGAGGAAGCTGGTATAATTGAGACATATGCTTTAATTAGAGTGGCACAGGCACTGCGTGGTGCAGCCCCATCACAGCTCCTCTGCTCCAGAAATGCAAAACTCAACTTGCCAAAGAAATGAGCACAAACTTAGGCGTTCATCTAACTCGAGGAAAGCATATCTTTTTCCATACCAGAGGCAGAAGCAGAAGATATAACCCATAAATTGTCTTGTTTTCTTCCATCCCTTGCTGCCTGTTTTGCATGTTTACACACCCATTCTCTGCACTCAAAGGTATTTTTGAGAAGGGAGAGGAGAACTATGATCCCAAATGTCATCCCCATTTGTCAGAATATCCCTAACAACCAGGTGACTTAGAGGTTTCACTGAAAAGGTTTGATCCAACCCAAGCTACTTAATGCAGCCTCAAAGGCATCAAAGGTGAGGCCATTTAGGGGCCTTTAGTCACCATCCTCTTTAAGGTTACACATCTCCCTGTTTCATATGCTGAGTTATACTCACTAAGCAACAGCATGGAGCTGCTGACACAGTACTTGGAGATTTATCCTGCAGGCTAATCTACAACAAAATTGAATAATTTTAAAATCTATAAATACTGTGTGATTGTGGACTAAAAACCTACTAATGTTACTATTAGAACTCAGCATTTTCAAAGATACATTTATTTTAGGTTAGTTTTACAAGGGGGAAAACCTGAAATGTTTTCTGGGAAAAGCAGGAACAATAACCCTTTCAGGAGAAGCCACTGAAAATTATTCAAAAAATATGATTTTTATAATGTATCACAAATTTCCACCAGAAATTGAGCAAGAAGGAAGCATAATATGAGAAGGGGGCATGTCTCCATGGTCCTAACAGCAATCTTATTTACCTTGAGGTTTCATGGATTATGGAATTGAACCCATTTGCAGTTTGCAAGCAAACCTTGTGATTTACACCTCTGGCTTCAACTCTCCACCTGGACTGAATATATATATATATATATANCAGGTAACACTGGGACGTTCTCAAGGCAGAAGCTTCATGCTCTTGCTCCACTGAATAAAGAACTGCGTGAACACAGCAAGGGCTCAGACACAAATCTAGGTGGGATTATCAGAGGCTCCCTGTAAGGCACAGCTCACAACATCAAGACACTGAGCCCTTACTCCGAGCCTGGAGCTGAAGCCTGAGGCATTGGAAAAGCAAAGCTGATCCCAATCTTGTTTTACCTTTTTTAGAATACAGGAACAGGCAGGTTACAGATGAAAAATAAAGGTTGTGTTTTCTGCCCCTGAACCTGTGCAGTTTTTGAGGACAACAGGTGAAGGTTATGTTTGTCACAGGATATTTATTCAGTTCTTTTATGCTTCCTTCTGGATGGGACCAAAAGAAAAATAATATAGGGCAGATACATATAAGTAAATTATAACTGCATTTTAATTATCTTCTGATTATTTTCTTTTGAGTTATTAATAAAATTGACCAGCCTTTTGGTCTGGTTATATTAGGGCTGCCATGGTTGCACTGTAACATGCCCAGTATGGTGTTACAGCCACACTGAATGAGCTTAGACACAAATTTGGAAAGTACAACATGCATGACTTGATAACCTACACTATTATGAAATCTTTTGCAAAGCAGGAATTTCAAAATGTCTCTGGCAGTGTAATGCCTGTAGTGCCACATTTTGTGGAGCGTACACAGTAGTGCATAAGCACTCAATTCAAACAGGAACTAATCCTTGCAGAAGATCCTACCCTCTATGCTTGTTAATTCTGCTCCTCGGAGCGATTTCTTGCTAATACAGCACACCTTCAGTGACAATCCGAGGCTTAAGCCATGTAGCTCAGTGATTTTAAACTCGTGAAGATGCGCACTAATCCTCTCTGCGCTCTGATACGTTGGCTTTGGTTCTGTTTAAAAGCTGAATTTGTAGAAAACTCCTGTGTTTGCTGGATGTGAGGGTCATGCCTGTGACAGTGCTGATCTCCAGTCAGAGCATGGTGCCTGTTCTCCTGCAGCTGCCCAGAGAGATGAACACACACATGCAAATACTGGGGTTCGGAGGAATGAAGATCATTCCCTAATTAAACCTCCCAACTGAGCCTTGAGGACCCATTGTTTGCACCAGTTTTCCTTTTATTACAGAAAATAGGGGTAAGATAGGGAGGAATAGCTAGGGCAAAGGGAAAGGCTCTCTCTATCATAAAAATTCTTTCCAAACTTTAGAAAACATTTACAAGTAACCGGTATGATGGCATAGTGGGTTCTTTAAATTCTTTTAAATTGTTTAGATTCTTGTAAGTTCTTTACAGTTTGAAATGAAAATGTGAGAAGACAGGGCTTCTTTTTCAGACCGAGAGAAGGATTTGCATGGCAAAAGGTGTCTCTGCCCTGCAGCTGCCTGCAATCTGCCCTTCAGTCACACTCTCAGGCTGCCCTGGCTAGATGACTACGAGCAGTGGCTTACAAACAAACAATCTCAAAATCGTCTGTGACCTATTGCTACTCCAGCTACAACTTCTAGAACTGGAAAAGACTAAAGAAATCACAGGCTCTGTTTCCAGTATAAATCTGATCTTTTTCTGTATAATGCCCAGTGCAATTTTTCAAAAAGCATTAACAAAGTATTGTCATCACAGCATTTGCTAAAAAAATACATCACAGTTCAGGTGACAGTTCTTTTTCAATTGTAAGGGCAAAACTTGTGGGTAAGTATATTATGGTGTAATTCCTAATACTGCATTCAACACGTGTGATCCATTCTTTTCCCAAGCAGTTCATTTATGCAGTTCATTTATGTGAGGGAATTTTTACTCTCCATTCTGGTGACCAGTGACAGGACCTGAGGGAATGGCAGGAAGCTGTATCAGGGATTTAGCTTAGACATTAGGAAAGATTCTTCACCCAAAGAGTGGTTGGGTTGAAACAGGCTCTCCAGAGAAGTGCTCAAGGCACCAAGCCTGGCAGGATCCCAGGAGTGTTTGCACAATGCTCTCAGGCACATGGTGTGGCTCTTGGGGCTGTTCTGTGCAGGGCCAGGAGTTGGACTCCATGTGAGTCCCTTCTAACTCAGAATATTCTATGATTCTCTGATTTTTCCTGGCATCTGTACCTAAAGCAATTGTATAGTAGTTCATTTACCTATAAACTTCATGATAAAAATTGAATAAAAGTTTTTAAAATGTTCATTCAGGATGATCAGGTCTGGAATGGAAACTTCTGCATTTGGTAGTGACAATGAAGCATTTACTGTACTCACGGAATGAATTCCTTGTCACCATGTGGAGCCCTGGAGTTGAATACAGAGTGACTTTGCCACGGCTGATGATATTGAAGGATGCCAAAATACTCAGTTAAAGCAACAGATGCCTGATGGGCTTCTCTGTGGTCAGGGAAAACCTGAGTGATTTAACAATGCTGTCTCCTTCTCAAGGGTAGTGACCACTTCAGGAGAAACAACCTATCAAAATTTGACAGTGACAAATTCCCAAAAGATGGCTTCAGTTGATGATTTCTTTAAATGTCTTATGAAATGCTGCTCCCTTCAAGAGTTGCAGCACAAGAGAGAATTTCACAGCTATGAATCTCAGAACCTCAGAGGTGGGGAAGTTGCCCTTCCTCACAATGGGAAGCATGAAAACTTTGCTTCCTGTTTTCCTGGTTATAGGCATCGAGCTTCAGCTGATCACGGGGAAAATTTCAGAGATCAATTATTTTCCTGTAATGTTAAGGGCAGGTGTTAGCCAGGAGAAATTTCTCCTGGATGTGCTGACACCTCTTTAACCTGTAGGACTCCTCACAGCATCTCATGCAGCACTTTTATCCTCCCACCAAGTGAGTCAGTGACACAGTTTGTTGCAGCAGGTTTGCTTCCTAGTGGGAGCTATCAAGAGGCACTAAACAGGCTGAGTCACAGCAGCCACCTCGATATTGTCCCAGCCTTTATTAGCTTTTCAGCTGCCATGAAACAATGATCTTTAGAATGGAAAAGACGGTAGGGTTAAAAGCTGGTTATTCCTGACAAATGGCCTGAAATATCAGCCTTTTCCTTCTTTGACAGCATCTCTCTTAAATAACAGCACAAGGAAAGGACCTGCCTTTGAATGAATGTACATGTTTGGTTTTTTCCTTGAATGAGCTGTGAGCTGAAGCAAAGATGCCTCTCTTGAGGAAGGGGTTGGATGAAGTGACCTCTAGAACTCCCTTCTGACACAACACTTTTCTACAACTCTGTGCCAGCAACACTCTCTGTCCTGCTTATCTCCCCTGCTAACTCATGCAGTGACATGAAGTAACTGCACAGGCTGTGGGCATTGGTCTGTGCAGCAGCTGCCTCAGAGACAAACCTGTGCTAGGGACTCTTTCCAGGTGTTTTCCCTCTCCTTCTATGTCATCCACCACCCTTCATCTTCTGGTGACTGACAGAGAAGGAATCAGCTTGGTAAAGATGAGAAGCTATTGCACAAAGCTAGGTAAGCAATATTCACATGCTCCACAACAGCTGTATTTCCCTTCCCTATAAAACCTGGAATGTAGCTGTGAAATTGCTGGATCAGGTAATTTATTTTTCAGTCAAGAATGAAATATTAAGTTGCAGGAAGCGGGTCTATCAAAGTGTGAACTCACTGCTCAGTCAAAAAAATGCAAATCAAATCACAGAAATCATTCAATACAATCCTTTCTTTGCTTTTTTTTTTTTTTTAATTAAAGAACTGGATTTCCCTCTTTCCAAAAAAAGTAGTGATGCTCTTTAACTGCAAACAGGGTTTGCAGTTTTCCACCACATTTCTGAAACCCTGAAGCCATTAACACAGGAAAGGGTTGCAAATTCTGTCAGTGAAACAGGTGGATAAACTTACTTGAGGGAGCTTGTCTGTGTGAGGCACAGGAGTTTGTGGGTGTTGTTATTATTGTTATTATTATGATCAACAAATAATAATAACCCTTCCTCTGCTTCTGGTGGAGTCTGTCCCATTGCCACAGACACTTCACACCTATCACATCTTGCTTCATGCAAACTTGAGAGTTGCACAAAGCTTTGCCCTGCCCAAACCATGTTTCATTTCTGTGAACGTCTCTGTGGGTTTCCTGCTGCAGGCCAGGAGGAAAGGCACAGACATTTGTGGCTGCTTGTCAGTGATACAGGCAAATCACTACAAAACATAAAACAGAACAGAGGTTTCCAGTCCCTTGCAGGGTACCTCATCATTTAAATGTGTGTTGTCTTCAAGGACTGAATGCTGGAAACTGTAACCTCATTTACTGTGGAGAACTTTGGTGGTCTGGCAACACAGTGACTCGAATTTTGTATTCACATGGGTGGCTGTTTTTTTCAGATATGTTTCAGAATGAGAATTCAGCTTTTACTGCATGACTGTAGATCCCCAAAGGTATATTTTAATCTTTAACTCCTGCTATGAGTAGAAAATTTGTTATTTATGCTTCACGTTATCTTTCTTTTCTTGGAACAGGATAACGTGGATCTTGGTGACCTTATGTTTTCGCTCTGCTACCTTCCAACAGCTGGTAGACTAACTATTACAATAATAAAGGCAAGAAATTTAAAGGCAATGGATATCACAGGAGCATCAGGTATGAATGGATTTAAACATCGGTGTGGATTTCTGTCCCATTTCCCTCCCAAGACACAGAACTCAACACTGTCAAATCCCAGAATGATTTTTGAGAGGAGGATTATGCTGTGAGCTCTTGAGTTACTCGAGTGCAGGAGTTTATGAGAAATAAATAATATATTTTCGTTTGCCCAGTTTAAAATAAGTTGCTCTCTCAAAAAGACTGCAAGATTATTCTTTCCAATGCCACTGTGCTTTGGAGTAGAACGAGGTGGCCAAAATGCATTCCCAGCACTGGGAATTTGTTTGTGCAGCAGACGGTAAGTTACAGCTATGACACGGAAGCAGACTGACCCTCTCTGACAGTCCCCAAAAGCCACTGAGACAATTCTGCCGTTGCTGGCAGATGGACAAAGCAGTGATCACCCTAGAATCCTTTCAGCAACCCCTTCAAAATTCAACAATAAAAATTGCAAACTAACTTAAATAAGATTTCATAGATGATTTTTAAATACTAGCAGGGAGTTGTAGAGCTCTCAGAAAGGAGCTACAAAGAAACAGCTTTTTTTTTTTTTTTGCTACATTCAGGAGTTTAAAAATAATTATAATTCTCTTGAGAAATACAAGGCACTAATTGTTACACTTTGAATTGTATTTAACCATACATCAGTAAATCCCATTGTGAAAAACATTGTCATCTTCTGTCTGTCCTACAAATCTAACAAGTAATTAGGCTGCTATAAATAGGCTGATACACAGGCTATTGTATAAAATAGTCGTGTACAACACGCTTCAATGGATGTTTTAATACCCTTTGAGAAGTTGGTACACAACAAGGAGCTTCTTGAACCTGAATTGTTCGTAAAGCTTTCAAAGCTCCACTGCCTCCCATGCATTCCATGGTAACAGGGAAGCTCAAATTCCAGTCAGGTCCAGGAGATTAATTCTGCAAGCAGGTATGGGCACACAAGAAGTCTGTTCCCTTCACTTTCCATTTTACGTTTGCCTAAAAGCATCAAGAGAAAATCAACATTGTTCTTATGATCCACACAGATCCCTACGTGAAGGTTTCATTAATGTGTGAAGGAAGGCGGCTAAAGAAAAGGAAAACTTCCACCAAGAGGAACACCCTAAATCCCGTTTACAATGAAGCCATAGTCTTTGACGTCCCTCCAGAAAACATTGACCAAATTAACTTGTCGATAGCTGTTATGGATTATGACCGGTGAGATACCTGTAGCTGTCAAATATTGGCTGATAAAATCTTGCACGCTAGATTTGCATCCTGAAAGAAAATTACCATTTTTTCCCCAATGAGCAGGGAATTAATGTCATGTTGAGCTTGGTAGAAGAGTCCAATTTTTTTGTTGTTTTGTCAGGCAGAAGTTCCTTACTTAAATTTTAAAATATAGGTTTGCATCCATAACTGACATAAGCGAGCTACGTATGTGTTTAGCAGGACGGGAGTAACTGGTCATTTAATCAGAGAGGCCACACATTGTTCTGTTTGTACATTTAAGCCTTTAACACACGTTCCTATTACTAAGTTGTGTCTTAGAGCCTGTTTGCCTTTGCAGCTAATTACAGGACACAGACAAAGAACCTTTTGTGTGCTGTTAAGGGGGGGGAAATGTTAAATTACTCTGATCGGTGGGAAACGCAAAGAGCAAACCTACGTATTTCCTAATGTATTATATCCTTCAGGCAAGAATTGATCCTAAAAAATCCTCAATTAATGTTTCTGATGAAATATGTAAACGGTGTGGTTCTGAAGGTAAAATTTTAAGAAAAAAATATTATGGACCATTTTCACAGTGTAGGTCACAATGAGGTCATTGGAGTTTGTCAAGTGGGCAACGATGCAGAGAGCCTGGGGCGTGACCACTGGAACGAGATGCTCTCGTACCCTCGGAAACCCATCGCTCACTGGCATCCTCTCGTGGAGGTAAGGCTCTGATCTCTCCCTCCCCCCTCTCAATAATAGCCAATGTTCTCCCACACGGCGTTAGAAGTTGGATAAAATTTGATGAGCAAACACAAGATCCACCTGCATGAAGTAAAGCCTAGGAAAGGGCTTGGAAACGCTGTCCCTAAATGAAATTAAAATTCAGGCGTAACACGCAAGTTAAGTCTGCTCCTTTTGATTTCAGGGAGACAGAAGGTAATTGATGTCTATGAAACATCATAATGCTTGTGAAAACACCAAGCATTATACACTCGATTGAGGGTTTGGTTTTGTTTTTTTAAACAAGATCTTGGGTAACTTTCACTGATAATTGATAAAAAGAAATGGACCTTGTTTACAGAACAATCAAGACCTATTTTTCTTAATATACAACAACCTAATTTGACTTCTTTTCTTGTAACAATATATCATCCATGGCACTAGCACATCTCAAAGGATGCCTAACTGCACTGAAAAAAATATGTTTAAGTGTCTCTGGAGATCTGAGGTGCTGATAAGAAGCGACACAATCAGAAAAGCTTTTCAAGGTTCCTATGTTTTTTTTTGTTTTGTTTTGTTTTGTTTTTTGTCTTTAGGGCCCTATTCAGCAGGAATGTTATGCAGGTCTTCTGCGCTTGGATGGCTGCCGAAGAGGCTTCCTCACCCTTTTAACCTATTCAGCAGAAATTTGGCATTCCTGTTGAACTCTTTCTTAGCCATATCCTCAGGGGCTATTCCACAGAGTCCAGTGGGGTAAAGATGTCCTTTTAATCCCTCTGTCTAATCCTCTCCCCAATACAGGGAACACTAATCCTGATTCATGAGACACAGAAATTCATCAAAGATCGAACTAAATTGCTTCCTGAAGTTACCATGACTTGTTCCTGTTGTTGCTCTCACTGGCTAAGTCAGGCAGTACTCCCAGTCAAAAGGAAGTATGTTGTTCATGAGCAGCCCCAGAGTTATCCCCAGTAGTGAAAGACAGGAAAGAGCAGAGTACCCATATGAAGCCAAGAATGGTGCTGTCAGCACTGATACTTAGAGGCAGGAAGTTCACAGCCCCTCTGAGTTTACTTTCTGCACCAGAGCACAGCTGTGTTACCACAGTGCCACCGAAGATCTCCCTGCTTGCTTGTGAGCACAGGCAGTTCCACAAGTGATTGGCAAGTGTTATGAAGATGCTACAGGCTGGGAGGAATCCCACAGTCCTGCCCCGTGTCTGTAAGGAGTTGTGTTTCCTGGTGCCAGGGCAGCACGGTTTGAGCAGGGAGTGCCCGCAGGCTGTGTGGCAGCAGGAAGGCTCAATGGCAGATGCAGCTGCCCGTGAGAGAGGATGGGACACAGTGGGGCAGCTCTGCCCAGGTGTTCGTGCCCCAAATGACAGGGCAGATACTGGCTGAAGTGCCACGCTTGAAATGCTGACCTGGGCATTTGGGAGCTTTCAGCTGTAGCCAAGTGTTGATAGGAATGTTTGACACAGGACACAAGGTGTAGTGTAAGGGTTACTGTTGCCCAGAACACAAGTGTCTCTTAGCAGAAATTGTCTACATCCTTATATCCAACCTGTATTCCCTCTTTGGTAGATTTCACTGCAGCCAGAGCCCACAATTAGGTTTTGACAGCTCTTCCCTTTTCACAGGCATCCTGTTCTTTTCATACATGCCTGGCTAACTTCTTTAGATTTCATTACTGTGGATTGCTTTTCATGTCACTGAAAGCTAAACAGAGACATATTTTTTTCCTTCCCAGGAATCAAGTGGGGGAGGGTGTCCAGCACACCCAGGCTGTGCAGAGAAATATATACACAGCATATCATTTTGGTTCCTGAATCAGGATTAGACTCAGCGAGAGCTTCTGGAACCTCTGTGGCCACAGCCATAGGACCCTGAATATTTGCTGAATAGGACCCTCAGTCTTCTACTGTGTGAAGAGCTATTGGTTTCAAATAGCGTGATGTTATCCACTTGTAGCATTAATTCTCCAGCTGACACTACTGCTACTGATAGATTATTTGTATGGTCGTAAGCATTACCCAAATTCAAGTCATCATTTCTGTTCAGTAGAATAACCCAGGTTTTACAAGCAAAATGATAGCAATGTAAACCAACAAATATGGGAAGCAGCAACAAATATTGTCCTTGTATTTGCAAAAAAGGTGCAGTATTGTGAATGGTTAGCTTTCTAAGTTTTTTTTTTTTCAAGAATGATTGCCATCAGATATTTATTTTTCATGACAAGTTGCGTCCTCAGTCTCAGCTGGTGCCTCCTTTCACCTGACATGAAAACAAATTAATATGGTTCCTTGCAGAAATCCTTCAAATCTGAAAAACTGTAAAAAAGTTCTGCTGGGTGAGAACAAGATGCATATGGTATTTGTAATGACAGCATGTTCTTTGGGAAAGGAGATAACCATCTGTATAACATGGAGGTTGTTAGTCCTCAACCTTTGTAGATGATTTTCCAGTCAACGTTTCTGAGTTGTGTCCATGACACTGCAAACTGTTGGAAGCATGTCCCGGGCGGCAAGGCTGGATCCTACAAGCAAACACTCACACCCCATGTCGTCTGAAAATGCTGTTCCAAATATATAGTGCCTGTGAAGACTTCTTTCATTATTTGTGGTAGAATTAGCAGGTCTGCTTTACATGATGGTATATTGTAAATTCTGACAAATTCTGACCATTAAAAGAAAATGAATCAAAGCACTGGATTCTGTCACGTAATGAAATCTGTGCCCCAAAGCAGGAGACCTTGGGATAAACTTTTTGCCACTGATTTAGCCACACATGGAGTTCTCTCATCCTCCAGTGTTTTCTGCAGAGAACTTGACTCATGCTTTTACATGGGAATTTTTGTTTAAAAGATGCAAATGCAAATTATGGGTGTTTTATACAGTACAATTGTCTGCTGTGTACTTACAGAGAGGGAGCCCTGTTCTTTAAATAGAGTTCAGATAAGTTTATGTACACACAATTGCTTCACGTCTTGTATGTGATGAATGTTCACCAAGCAATTGGGATCTGCAGCTTCGCTGACACAAATATGCATGCACAGATTGAAGAAATATCTAAAATTTTGGCCTCGAATATGAAAAATTAGTTTTATATCCTATCAATGAAGATCTTCCACAAAATCAGAATTACTTGTGGGTAAAGAATAGTTTGGAACTTGCAGGAGATCTCGGGTCTGTTGCAAATGTGTGCTGCAGCTATAAATCAGAATTCCTGTAAGAACAGTGGTTTCCAAAAATCTCTTGCCATGCCGTGGAGAATACAGCTGCCACAGGCAAGGGCATACCTGGCAAACTAAACAGCACTTCCAAACCTGCCCAGGCATAATTTCAGGAGGGCAACCACTGGGCATTTCCAAAAGAATGAAAATAATGTTGCCATGGCAAAACTGTTTCACTGCACCTTCAGCTGAAGCTTTCTGTCAGGAGGCCAGTGATACACGACAGTGTGCATATCTGTTCATGCATGAGCCTCACCTCGGGCAGAATCCCGTGCTCTTTACCCAGGCTCATCTCCCAGGAGTCACCAAGGGGAGATGGGCAGGAGCGAAGAAGGAGGAGCTCTTCCTTTGGAGTGGAGTTCTCTGATTTCCTGGACGAATCATTCCGCATGCATCCCTGCCTGGAATGCAGAGCAGGCACACTTCCCACTGGAATGTGAGCAACAGAAACTCCTGGGCAGGGGAGAACACCCCCACAGCAGGCTCAGTTGGTGTCCATGGAAAAGTGCAGGAGCCTTTCCAGGACTTGTCCCCAGCAACTCAAAGGGATGTCAGCTGAAAAGTGCTATCATTATAATTGCCAGTGGGTTGCAGTTCTTTTATTTTATTACCATACTCAGTTTATTTAATGCTCAAGGGTCTGGCATCAAAAGAATTATTTTGAACAGAGTTCTACTAAAACAGGGAAAGAAATCTCTGTGACAGTGAGCATTTAAAGTGGAATCCAGCAGACTTCAAAGGCTTAGAGATGAGGAAAACCCCCTAAATTTATTGAATTCTTCTATTTTTGCTCATGACTTGCAAACTGTTACTCAGGCTGTGGCATTACTATGTGCTTTTTACAAATACCTGCCTTATCATAGTAGTGCATCTGTGGAATGATAGATATTTTCTATATTTGGATACTTCACTCTTCACCTTTATACTCCACTTAACCAATGATATTCCCTAGACATGAAATATTTTCATGTTCTGATTCTGGTTGGCCAGTAGACTGCTGCTGTCTTTGGACTGTATTACAATGATACAACAGCTTTCTGGAAGGAACAGAGGACAGATAATTCTGCTTCAAACCCAACTGGAAACCCAGGAAAAACTATGGTCCCAGTACTGCTCAATCTTTCTTTTTTGAATTATGATTCTCAGAAGTAAATTAGCAGTAGACTCACAAGAATGATTTCAGAGCTGAAACCCTCATTTGTTTTCTTATTTGCTGTGAATGCATAATTACACTGTGTGACAAGTATCGTAACTCTAAAATAGAGGAGAAGATCTCTTAGAAATGCATCTCAGCAAGATTTCAATCCCATTTTGCTCTTTAACAATGTGCTATTAAATTGTTACCTTTAGTTTTCCATAGCAAGCCGCCGTGTCAGGCATTGTTCTGTGAAAAAGCAGTGAGTGGCCATGGGAAAGCCTTCCAAGCCTCTGACACAGTGGCTGAGTACCATGGACAGTGGCCTGATGCTCCCATGACAAAACGCTCCTCTGCAGCTGAGTGCTCAAATATTTCTTTATCCCCTTCCACTGAAATCGCAAGACATTAAAAGCATTGCTGTTTTCTTTTGTTTCGCTTTTCCCTGTAAATAGCCCTGGCAGTGGATAAACAAACATTCATCTCAATCTGGGGAAGCAGGGACTACCAGAACAGAAAACCAATATGTAGCATGAAGGACCCAGTGCTCAAACTGTTTTTACCAACCGTTGCATGGCTCAGTTTTCCATGCCAGCAGATCCATAAAACACAAAATCAGTACATGTGAAACTCTTGTTACATAGAAGTCCAATTCAGGCGCTGGTGGGGGAACTCCTGGATCGATACAAAATGAAACAGCAGCAAAGGGCAGTGCAGAAGAATGAAAAAGAGTTTATTTCAGTCCACCTTTCTTGGCTTGAGGGGACTGTTGTTGAGGGAGCTTTTGGCTTGTTTTTATTCTTTGGTTTGTTTTGGTTTGGTTTCCTTTATGTGTTTTAAACATCAAGCATGATATGTAGCTATATTATCCTGTGCACCCAAAGCCAGAGACACAAGAGATATATTGATTTACATGCTTATCACCTAGCAACATTTGAGCACTGAGGGGACATGTCTGCAACTGAAATTAAAAATAGCTGAAAACTCTTTTGGTTTAAAAGTAAAAAAACAATAAACCAGGACCAGGAAATTCAGTTGAAAAATCTGTTTGACCTAGCTAGAAATCCATCTGAAGTGACTTTGCTGTTAATACATTTTGTTTGAACGGAAAGAAGTGAAAAAAGTGGATCAGGTGACTCCATCTGAAGTGTCATCGATTAAATGCTTTTTCCCCTTTAGAACAGTGCATTGCCAAATGATTACATCTCAGTATCAAGACAGAAAACAATGTCTTTCTTATCTAATAGGAAAAAAAATAAAAAAGGATGTAGAGAAAGTAATCCACGATATTGTAGAATTTAATAGAAGCCCCCTGTGCTGTGAAAAATGACAGCAGGACAGACTCGGTGACAGCATCACCTGGAATCTTCTGCACCTCGTGGTGCAGCCACGACTCAGCGCTGATGTGACAGCCCCACAGCCCACGAGTTGTGGTTATAATTCATGCCTAATGCAGTGGGTCAGAACCACAGCTGGAAGTTCTCCAGGGCCCCCACGGCTCTCTGGGAGCACACCCATCTCCTTGGAAGCCCTCAGAGGGCACGGTGGAAAGGCCCTTCCACTGCCCAGGAAAGGCGTCACCTGCAGCGCAGAGGGGAAGGCGATGAGGACTTGTAAACATCTGGGCTCTTTGTTTGTTCGTTTGTTTTGTCTGGGCTCTTTAGTTCCTCCTCCTTTTTGCTCAAACATAGACGTTGTAAAACTGAGGTGTTCCACTCGGTTGCATGCTGGCCAGCTGCCATCTTTAATCCCCATCGCCGAGGTGCGTGAAGAGAGGTGTGTTGTTTTTGCTATACTTTTCGGTTTTGATAACACATTGAACATTGTGCTATACTTTATTATTTCTTGTTCAGTAAATAGTCCTGGTATCTCTATGTTTCATGTCTAATTTTGGAGAGAGGAGCCGTTCCTGTATCGAGGCTCTCTCAATTAGGTGGGCATTTTGTTTGTTTAGTAGAAATAATTGCATGATTCCTTTCGCAGTGATGGTTTGAGGGACAAAAAAAATTCTCAATTTTGTAATATGTATTACAATCTTCTAAACACAAGTAAAAATGTACTGTGATTTATTTATATAAATCTAGTCTGAACAAATAAGTTTTGATCTTAATAAAAACTCTGTAAGAAATTGTGCAATTGTAATTTATTACTATTTTGTATTTAATAAATATTAAAGTTCAATTCATTATTCAGAAAGCCAGAAAACACTTTGGAAATGTTTTTGCTCAGTTTTTCTCCACAGATAATGTGTTTTGATAAAATAAATGAGGCCAGAGAGACAAAGCTTTTAACTTTACAGCACTCACACATCATTTGGGAGTTTGGATACTGAAACCTCCTCGTGTTTCATCCCATGTCCACAGTCATTATGACAGAAAGATTATTTGAAGTATCAGTGGGGAATTTCATCTATGTTTAATATTAAGAAGAAAATCAAGAAGCTATAGAAGTGCTTCTATCAAGTGACATTGTTTCAAATTAACAAAATTCGTATTTAGCATGTCGTGCTGGCAAAATTAGCAATCCTCCTGTCAATACCTGACATATAATGACATTATGACACGACAGGAAATTCCCAGACAGAATTCCCCTGCCAGAGCCCGGAAACAAATGGAGAAGAGCACAAATATATCTGGTATGAGCACATAAACTGTGCCCAAAAACGTGACACTCTTGTCCTTTTCTCTTGTCCTTTTCTCTTGTCTTTTTTTTCACACCACCTGAACCTACATATCCATCAGCAAGAGTCTTCCATGTGCATAACTTCTAATTGGGCAAGAGCCTCTCTGTGTCTGTAGGGATAAGCTCAGTCTCTCCTCATTTGGAAGACCTGGTCTGCTTGCACACACCACATTAATAAAGGGCTTCTGACACCTAACATAAGGCACAAAGCAATATTTCATGCCGCTAAGAAATTAATTTAGTTCTCATCTCTTCGTGGGACTGTTTGATTTCACAGGCACATGGAAAAGAAATGAGAACAGGCCTAACAGGCCTGTAGTTTTGAAGTTGATACTATCCTTAATAATGGGAACACCTTTAGGCCCTGGGTAGATTCCTGTTTTTCTGCAGGTGGGAGGTGGAAGATTAACAAAGGACACATCTATAGGCATTTTGTCCCTGGCAGTGAATGTAGTGCTAATTATCCCTCTCTGTCCCATAAACCACCATAAAACACCTCCCAGCAGAGGAGGTGTGTGAACTTCAAAATTGCTTTTAATGTCTTTCAAAAACACTGGTTTGCATGACTCTATTTCTTCATTAATAAGCAAGCAAAAGCCTCTTCCTCTGTCAAAACAGACCCACACATCTCTCCTCTCAAGACACTTTTCCAGCAGAATCATCCGTTAAGTCTTTTTGTGTAGCCTACAGACTTGAAAAAAAGGGACAGTTGTTGCAAAAGCCTGTTAATGACTCCAAGTGAGAAGCCAAAGTTTGAGAATCCTCCCTGGAAAAGCCTGATCAACAGCAAGGCATCCCACATAGCCTTAAAGCTGAGAAACCCTGTAATCCTGCACAGCTAATCAGCGAAAACGAGATGAAAATTAAGAGAGGTACCTTGTTAGTAAGGAGCTTTCCTGGCTGCTGCCTGTGACTTCCCGCAGGGGGAATGGCTGGTGAGGACACGGCAGAGCCTGGGAAGTGCCTGAAGTGACAGGAGTGGGAGTGCAGGGATGTCCCTGGAGAGCTGAGGACACAGGTTCTTACAGGGAAATCAGTGCCTCAGAAAGGAGCTCAGGCACAGAGCAGGGCTGCAACTCTGCTTCTAAACACAGGATCGTGTTGGGAGACTTGGTGACTCCGAAAGTAACCTTTCCTGGGAAGGAAATCACAAAATGTCTCACCTCTGACAACATCGCCACTGAAATTTGTCACAGTGGGCCCTAACAGAGGTTTCTAACGTAAGCAACACATTGTTTTATCTCTCTGATTGGTGTTCTAGCATTGCCATTTAACTAGAATTACATAATTCTGTGGGTACACTTGAGCACTTATCGTTTCCATATTAATTAACCACACACTTTAGTCTAGCCTGCCGCACCATCCAAAAGGTCGTGGCCTTAAACCACTTAATAACTTGTTAAAAAATGTTCAGTGAATTCATGTTCCAATACCAGCACATGTAGGAAAACCTGGGAATGTTCCAAGACGTTGGAAGTGCCTGAACAAACTGGTTCAAAGAGTTTGACTAAAGCTGTTTGATCTTAAAGAATCATTTAGAAGTGTCAGAAATGTCAATAAGCCAACTAGTATTTGATCCTTACCCAAAGATAAAACTGTCAATAAAAATATTTTTGTTGGGGAACCCATTCTTAGTAATAACAACAACAAAGTTCTATACTGAAGCTTTATAAAGTTTTGCAATAATCAGTTTAGCAGCCAGAATTCTGTTTCAAGAATCTTACTGTAATCCTATCATTTATATCATGGTAACTGACACAAAAACAGTTTTAAAACAATAGATTAATAGAGTTCAGCTACATTAGGTCTCCCAAAAATGAAATTTAGTTTTAAGAACTGTTGGAACCCAGGGAAGCCAAGAAATTTCTCCTGATCTTCTAGGGACATATTTTGTCCCTAGAGCTGCCAAAAAAGGCTTAGCCTATGAACTAAGCCGGTGGGAAAAGTTCCCCCCACTTCTGAGTGAGCTGAAAGCACCAAAGAAATGAAGAGATAGTTGTTTAGTGCACCACAGAAAATGGGTTTGTAGTTTTAGATTTTACCCTATATATTAATATGGGGACAACATGGAGAATTCAGGGTGTCGGCTTCTTCTTCTTCTCCTTCTTCTTCTCCTTCTTCTTCTCCTTCTTCTTCTTCTTCTTCTTCTTCTTCTTCTTCTTCTTCTTCTTCTTCTTCTTCTTCTTTTCTTCTTCTCCTTCTCCTTCTTCTTCTCCTTCTCCTTCTTCTTCTTCTCCTTTCTTTCTTCTCTCACCTAAGTTCCTGTGATTTAGTAATTGGTGGAAAGAATCTAGTGTAATCTATATTAATAAAATTGATAGATATTGGTTTTAAAAACAAAATAAAATACGTAGAATTTTCCTATTTGATGATAAAAACTATATAAACTCTCTGCAACCAGCGTCTGCGGCCATTGTGAACCTGGAAGCAGCAGAGAGGCTGTTCCTGAACCTTGGTAAGATAAAATAAACAAACCTGAAGCAGCAGAAAAGTTTCTTTGCTTAGTTTTTTCCCTGACATGAGAGACTGAGAAGAGAGAGCTCTGGGCACAGAGAACAACACAAGGCCCCTCACAGGGACCACATCAAAAAAACATCTTTTCAAAACGCAGCAGTTCAGGCCCTTTTCAATAACTTTTGCCTTTCTAAAAAAAAAAAAAGAAAATATAGTGCCCAACATAAAATAATATTTTAAAAAACCTGGATAACATTTGAAGAATAATCACATAACTTAGAAAAAAGTCCAAACTCATCAATCAGTTTTTGTATTTTAGTGAAACTCAACTCCAAATATTTGCTGTTCCGGTAGAAATGCCTCTTCCATCTGCCAGGAAACAACCTTTGATACTGGTATTTCCTCACTTCAAAACCTCAGCTCTCCAAACATGTTGGCATTTTATTTTAAGTTCAAAGGGGTTTAAAATACACCACATTTCAGGAAAAGAAAAGTCCTCAGAACATCTTTGCTAAATTTGCCCTGACCGTCTCTCTTCAGGTACCCTTCAGGAGTCTCAGCAGCTTCCAGCTTCAGCAGGCCATGCAACAACATTCAATAATTGTGAAGTTCAAATAACCTTTTTAAAGGTATTCTGCTTCATTTTGAATTCCATTACTAAAATCTTATAGAGACATAAAACTTGTTTTAAATTTAATGGCAAAGGAACTTCAGAGCTACAGGAATGGCAGTCATCTGTAAGTCTTATGCCTGAACTAATTAGAAATACAGCTACAAATTTGGCCAGTTAAGTAAAATAAGTTTTCCTATGGGTAACTAAGGTTTCTGTCAGATTTCCCCCAATTAATTCACTTCTTGCATCTTTACCCAGTTGTTTGTAAATGTCCCAAGACTTCTTCCCTTTCCGTGCTACTTAAACTACTTGAAAAGTTAAAGTCCATTGAAACAGAAGGAGCAATTCCCAATGTGACATTGGAGCTGTATCATCTCTTGGTGAGGAAGGACAGGAAGCTATTTCCTCCTATTCTTACTATAAATCCACTTAAAATTAAAATTCGTTGTTCCAAACAATCGGTTGGGATCGCAAAAGAAAAAAAAAATTCCTTCCTTTTATTGGAGCAGCTTTATGATTGGGTGTAGGGCTCTGCTAATTTGCATTTTCATTTTCTCCCATCCACCTGAAAATTGGAGTGCCATTCTATCCCACTCCCTTTTCTGCCCTCACCCTGCCAAGGCAGAACAGCACATTTCAGCTAAACCTTCCAAAGTTCTGCAGCTTTTCAGGCAAGATCTGAGACTCTTTGCCTTGGAAATTCCACTGCAGGTAGAAATAACTTCCAAGTTGCATCTAGATATATGCCTGATAGATTTTCATTTCACTTGTTGACTGGTATTCCTTTTTCTTTTTCTTTACTTCTGATATTTGCTTTTTTGCCTCCTCCTTTCCTCAAAATCTTTCCCTTGTCCTCTTTCTCTCTGTGATTTTTACTGGACAGATGGGCTCAGTTGTTTTCATTCTTCACATGTAAGTTCTCCCAGAGCCCAGGTCCAAGAGACAAGTCTGTAATGAGCTGTTTCAACCTTTACTCACATTTCATCTGCCACTCGCCTCTCAGCAATAACATTTCCATCACAAAGGTGTGTATTTTGTCTTCAGGTAAGAGACCAGAATCGCAGGGACGTGAGGGCTGCTGCAGAATGTGACGACATGCTAGAATAAGATGCCATTATTCAATTTAATGAGTTAATAGTAATGGCCAGGCCTGAAACACTCTTGACGAATGCTGCAAAATCCAAGGTGACAGCAAATCACAAAATCAATAGCTACTCATGTCTGTTCCTAAAGACATCAAACATTTGATGTCTTCAGATGTTTGAATAAGTACCTTAATAAAATGTTTGAGGCCATAACACAGCCTGAGATGTCAGAACATTCTGACACTTGTCCAATGTAATGTTCAGCCACACAGAGAGCAAAGAGACAAGTGAGAGAGCTGTGTTTATAAAAGGAGGAATCCCAGAGGATTCAGGGGAACAGATACAACTATCCAGCTCTCCACATAACAACAATTAATTGAGAAATATCTTCTGGAAGTTTTATTTAAACCAAAGGCACAGCAAACTCTTAATGTTGCTGTCCTTAAGAAACAGGATCTCTGAAGAAAGGAGATTTGCATTTACATCTCTGTATTAATTTCCTTTCTCCTTTCCCCTTTGGTACCTGCTGTGAACTGTTTCAAGAAGGGTAATTACCTGTGACAAAGTAAAAAAAAAAAAAAAAAAAGAAAAGAAAAGAAAGAAAGGAAGATGTAAATCATTACTTGTTTTGGTTGCTGGAGTAAATGCCACATTTCAGGGTGTAAGATAAGTGAGCAGCACTTCAATGTGCAGGGAATGAAAAATATCCTGTATTTAGTACTAATGATTCCTAGCTCCTCAAAGAAGTGAAACACCTCATTTTTCTTAGAGTATGACATTACCTTGTTCCAAAACTGCATTATTTCTTTTATCCAGACTCTCCTAACACCCTGTTACAGGAGTGGCTTTCACAGTTTGCTAACAAGCCTCGATATTTACCAGGGTATCATGTTTGCATGGCAAGGTGCTGGGAGATGGGGAGCTGCAGGGAGCAGCTTCGGTGAGTGCCTGAGCTCCCACCAAGCTCAAACCTCTAAATCAGGGAACAATTCCTCCTGAATCTTACAAGCACCCAATACTGGCACACAGTGATTTTAAGGTCTGCAAATAAAACCCGAACTTTTTGACACAGAAGCTTCAACACAAAACATTAAAAAAATATTTCCACCCAAACCACTCGTGCTCCATGACAGTGAACCCAGATAGAGGTTATAATAATAATAATAATAATAATATATACTATACTCTTACAGCAATTCATGTGTGATACCACATTGCCTCAGCTTAATTCACCTTTCTGCCTTAAGTGTTCCAGCAGAGGTTTTGTGTTTGTTTTGAATTTCCTAGTAAGCACCAAGGGTGTGATGCAGACTGTGCCTAAAATAGCATCTGGTTTGTAATTACTGTCTGGAACCTAAATTACAAAAACCTGTTGCTCCATGAAAAGATATAATTATTGAAAAGATCTTTTATGCATGGTTTGTCTGCATGCTCAACCATCAATTAAATCATTACCATCTCATCCCGCTCATAAATAGAATTGCACAGAATCCCAAATTCCTGAACCTACAAAAATTTGTTTCCAAGTGAAAAATTACCACATTTATTGAATAAATAAAGAAAAGCATAATTCTTCTGTGGAGATCAGAGCTGCAAGCAGAGCCTTTTATCTCTTTTCTTCACAGAGGTCTGTGCAATCACCAAGTTGTTCATTGAGGGGTAAAATCAAGTCTGGTTTATCCACTGCAGGTACATGGAATAAAAGCTAATTGATCTATTTTGTGGGTACCAATCTGCATCTGCTGGCGCAACTTCAGTCTGTCAGCACAGCCTTTTTGCTGCAGAATTTTGCCCAGACTTCCCAATTTCAACCTTCACTGTTTTTTTTTTTTTTCCTGAAACCAGACACACATAAGACACTCAGAAAACTTCTGAGCTTTCTTCATTCTGATCTGCTTACCAAAGGAACAGGACAGAGGGAGCAGAAGAGGGAGCAGAAACATACATCTTTGTGCTGCCCAGGGCTGTGTGTCAGGAAAAATCAAAGGACTGGTGTGTATTTCAAGAGCTTAAAAAAAGTGCTTAGTATCCTCTTGATCTCCTTCCACCTACTGACACAATTCCTGTGCCAAGTGTGACATCTTTAAAACAGCTTTTGCCAGGGATGCTCTGAAGGGATTCAGCAGAGAACTCAGTGTTCCCTTTTGGGGAACTTGTGGAAAGAACCACTGATGCCTTAAATGGCTACCTAGAAACAGAGACTAGACAGGAATAAAGGAATAAAGGAGGGATTTATTTGAAAGGCCTTCAGAGGTACACTCTGGGCTCCAGAGGCTCCTGCCTCAGTGCATCCCAAAATGGACAATGACAGCTCCCGAGTTCTTCCCACTTTGATAGCAGCATCAATTGCCCAAGCAGAAGCCAGGCAAGGATGGAATTTACCCAAGCTTGCCCCCCTCTCCCCAAGATGAAGGTTTGCAGTTGTTGGGCCCAGGAGGGTCTGGGTGTCCTTGGAGAGCAAGCTGGAGAGGCTTTGTTATGTCAGTGTGAGCATGAGAGAACAGCACTGAACGAGCTCCAGGGAACTGCAGAGTTACACTGGGCAGTACAGGATTGGGAAAATATAAACGTTAAAACCTAAGGCATCACCAGCAGAGTGAGTGCAGGAGGCACTTATCCTCCCCTGATGGGTCTTTGGAGCCTTCCTGACATCATCAGTGCCTCGAAGCTGATGGACATGCTGTTGAGACCTGGAGTTTCCAGTGTTGTCCCTTGTGCTGCTGGTAATATTTTCCTAATCTGTCTTGAATACAGATAATCTCTGACACGAAGACTTCTTCTCCTCTGATATAGAGATTTCTTCATCCCTCTGCTGATGGCTGTGGTTACGTTACAGGAATTCCGAGGGGCTCCCCATGTTAGGCATGGATACAAAGGAATGCCCCAATGCCAGTAGAACCATCAGGGCCTAGGGCTTTGCAGTATTTTCTTTGATCTATCTTTAGCTATAAATCACAGCCTTTATTTCCTGGGTAATCCTATAAACAAATCCTACTTAATGTTTTATTTTTTAGTTATGTCAGTCATAAACACATTTTCCAACGTCCTGGTGTTGTGAGTGATGGACATCACTCCTGATTATGCAGAGGACTAACCCAGCCTAGGAAGATGACCTCCTTCCATCATGAATCCTCGTGTCATTCACTGTGCCTCCAGAAAAAGCCCTGTAGTACATCTCAGAAAGATAAAGGTTTGGGTTTTACTGAACTGGATGAATGAATTCCAGCATCACTTTAGACACAAGAATGCAATCTGATCTGAGTATTTTGCCTTCAGTCCCTGACATTTCCTTCTGCACTGGAAATACCCTTCTACTCTGGGTATTCCTCTTCTGTGCTTTGGTTTGTGTTCTGGAAATAAAAGCATTTTCCTTAAGCCAGTAAAATGAAAAATACAGGACATATCCTGGGAAATGCTAAGAAAAGAACAGTGTAGACCTATTTCTCTTCTCCAAAATAATCTTACTTCATACATCCTTTTACAAGTGATTTCCTCCTTCCTCTGCCTTCCTGTAACTCCTTTGCCTGCACGTACATAGAAGGTTTTCCCTGGGTATTTATTTTTCATTACGAGTGTATTTCTCCTACAGACACACAGAATTTATTCAAGATGTGTCCCACTAATCATATTCTCTCAAGAAAAATGTATTTCAAAGGATCAACCGTTTATTTCATCTTCTCAGCAAGAAGTACCATTGCCCTTGTTCCTGCATCAGAAAAGGTCCCTCAGAATGGCATCTCTATAGGATGAATTTTTCATGGCTCATACATGCAAATGTGAATATTCATACAAATTCACATGGCTGGGTTTGAATCTCTAAACCCGAAACATAACCACGAAAATGAAGATCAAAGAGAGATCATTTCCAAGTGGCACAGCTGTGACTCTGTTTCTAGTGCTTCCTATCCCTGAAACTGGACTTTAGATGCAATTCAAGATTAAGTTTACTTCCAGGTCCAAGCCTATCCATGAAAGTTCCTAGCTATTTATACTGAGGTCAGACCCTGTGCTGCCTCACAGGTGTAAGCTTATGTCCAAAACTTCAGCTGGAATCACATCAGAAGGTTTTGTTTCTGTCAAGATGAAGAAGTGGACAGGGTGCCAGTAACAGTAAAGAAAGTCTGAAGTATTTGGGTGAGAGTTTATTTTATAATTAATTTTTTAAATGTTATTTTTTGCCTTAATAATCTAAATTACTCCTGAAACACATTCAGAGAAAATGGAGATATTTTCTTAATACCCCATCATTATGTTTTCCCAGTTGTAAATAAGCCACTATAAAATTTCAAAAAAATATTTCAAAAGGGAACATTTGCATAACATAATAAACATCATTTAAGAAGTTATAATCTTCAGAATTTTATACAAGCACGATTATCTAAATTGCTGACAATGTCAAAGAACGGTAACAAAAAAAAAAATCCTACAAATACTCACAAACTTATAAAACTAAATACGTTTTATCAAAGTTAGTGTCATTTTACAATATTTCCTGAATTAGCTCCTGTGATTTGAGCAAGATCTGCCAGTGTACAGTCAGGAACCTCCAGGACTGCTTCATCACTCTTGTATTTCCAGCAGACATCTGGTCAGCTGAATTCCAAGCCTTTTTCTGTATTTTGTTCATTATCTTTTTCTTATAAAATACAACTGGATATCCAGGTCTTCTTTGAACAGTGATTCTCCATATTTAGTTTTGATAAGTTACTTAAATCCTTGTCATCTCACAGATCTAACTCTTTTGCAAATCTCACATACATCTATTAAAATAGCACTGAAAGATTCAAAAGTGCAGCTTTGGATTTGGGCACATAAATTCCATCCAAATGCCTTTGTTAGGCCTTTAAATGCATCCTGGTTACTAATGACACAAAATATCACTTTTTTTTTTTTTCAGTGTTACACATTCAGAATTCTTCCTTAAAACCTAGGCAGGACCAAGACACAGGGTGAACATCTCATCTTTCACTTAGTTTCTGAGAAAGTATCTGGAAAAATCTGAGTGTTGAGTATGAGAGAGTAAATTAACTTATCCATATTAGTTATGTTTAGCCATAAATTCTCACAAGAGAATTTCATGTGGCCTTCGCCTGATCTATGATTTCTGAATTTTTGACTTCTAATAAACTTTTTCTTTTCTGTTTGCACATGTATAAGTTTCTGCAGTTTTGGGTGTCTGGCAGGTGTGCAGCTCACGTGGCAGATTCTGTGGTACTCTCAGACAGTGCTGTAACCTTGCCACAACTTTGAAGTGGAGAATCAGAGCTCTTCTTTCAGATTTAGTTTTTTGAGACTTTCTGGCCGTCTGCTGAGAAACCACAAAGTGCTGCTGATTGCATCTAATCTCTGAGGGAAGTTTCCCATTAGGTTTGCCAGAAGGCCTTTAGCCTACACTCACCTGGAGTCTCTGCCTTTCAGACAACTGTTGCTGCTTCCTATTGCAGCAAACAATTCCTGTTTCAGCTTTAAATTGTAATTTAGAGCACTGAGATTGCATGGTACAGTCCTTCCTTTTGCATATAATCTGACACAGGAAGGCGTCAGTGCAGTCCCTCAGTGACTCATTAAAATATTTTAATCAAGTTTTAGTGCACTTTCCATGCAAAGAATGGCGATGTTATCTGATTAAAAACAAAATAAAATCAAAAACAAAAACAAACAACAAACCCCCAAATAATAAACGTTTTAAATAGGCTACAGATTCTTGAAAGAATAATCTATTGTACCCTCATTTAACTCTGGCACAGCCAGCTTTCTGGCCTGTTCTTGTGCCTAATGACACTGCAGGGAACATTGTCATTGACTACAAGGAGGAAAAATAATATCTGGTTTAATATATGCTTCAGCTTATAAAATAATAACTCAACAAGTTGCTTGACATGGTGTTGCTTAACCTGTTCATTTACTTTTATTCAGAAAATACAAGGACCAGAACACGTAGGAGATTAACAAAAGACTGCAGTGCTTCTTTTTGTTCAGTATTAAAAAATTAAATCCTCGTTTAAAGATATTATGAACTTGTCTAAACCATCCTTTTTGGAGGGATATGTTGCAGTCACGGATGTCAGAAAAAAAGTAGAATAACTGAATGGTAGCAAAGGGAATTATTAAAGGTTTCTGTCAGGTCCATTGTGAGCCACAGGGAATTTCTGCCACCTCACAGTTTTAACCATTCAATATCTATAATTAGAATCATGGAATCACCGAATCATAGAATTTATAGAATTATAGAACTATAGAATTATAGAATTATAGAATGGTTTGTGTTGGAAGGGGACTGAAGGATCAACCAGTTCCAACCACCCTGCCATGGCTCCACAGGTTGCTCTAAGCCCCATCCAACCTGGTCTTGGACACTTCCAGGGCTGAGGAAGCCACAGCTTCACTGGGCAACCCATGCCAGGGCCTTGCCACCCAAAAAGTAAAGATTTTCTTCCTAATATCCAATCTAACCCTGCCCTCTGTCAGTTCAAAGCCCCTGCAGCTTGTCCTGTCACTACAAACCCTTGTAAAAAGTCCCTCCCCAGCTCTCCTGTATCCCCTTTAGTCACTGGAATGCTGCTGGAAGGCTCCCCAGAGCCTTCTCCAGGCTGAACAGTTCCAAGCAGAGACTGGAATGGCAGTGTCCAGCCCTGTATTAATGACTTTCCAAATGTCACTCACGAGGCAGCAAAGGGGGCTGACCCTGCTGCCCAGTGAAAACAGTTCTGCTGGTGTGAAGTGGTTCCACAATTCAGTCCCTTCTGTTTTCAGACAGCTTTGCTCTGCAGTCCTGTGAAAACTGCACTGCACAACCCTCTGGCCATGTATCCACTGATAACATATTATTAAATGGAAACATTTTGCCCCTATCCTGCCAAGCCAGCGCAGGGACCCCACTGCAGGAGCAGTAAGTAATGCTGCTGCTGATTCTTCTCACAAGTCCTGTTGTGAAACCTCTTATCCTGGCTTTCCTCCACCAGAAGGCCCCAGGTGATGAGGCTGAGAATTTTGTCTGTAAGAATTCCTTTTAAAGCAAAATTAACAGGTTTTACTGATTCAGCGGGCTTCTATTTCTGGTGCCTAGCTGGGAATACATTTAGGGAAAGAGATGAATATAATTTACAGCAAGAGCTTATAGCAAGTCCCCTTGTGACATCAGAATATAGACACTCAAGGTTACTCATTACTTCTGGAAATCTTGTCCCATCTAAGTGCAACAAATTCAAGGGCGTGATTGCAAAACAGCTCCCAGGGCTCTAGACATTTTAAATCTATTTATCTGTCTGTCTATATTATATATAAACAGCATTTATTTGATGTATTCCCCAGTTATTCAAGAGATCACGAGTAAAAATATTGAAGTGTTGAGCTTCTGCAACACATGCCATAATAAATACACCCCCAGCTTTTAGTCTTCTTTATTTTTACAAGGCTTTGCTATTAAGGGATTGTATTTTGTTCCAGTGTGCTTTCTCCTCACATCAAATTCAGAGTGGTCTTCCACTTATCTTATCTTTAGTACATTACTGACAGTCTTTTTAAGTTTGAACAACATTATCAGAGAAGTAATCAAGGTTCTACTGAAACTATAGGGATTGAGCAGATACTCTTAAACCACATTACTCAGAAGAGCCTGCCTGCAATTTGGGATAAATGTCTGTATTTGAGGAAAGAATCTATCAGGTTAATCATGCCTGTGATTCTTCATCATATGGATAAAGTTTTACTTCAAATAATGAATCAGAAAACAAAGCAGCAAGAGGGCCATAAAGAAAAAAGCAGACAACAGAAAGAGAGATGGAGAGGAGAGGAAAAATGTGATGGGAAAAATTGAGACAGGAATTGAATTAAAGGCAATGATGTAGAAAAAAATCCTGACAGCTTTAATGGGTTGTCAAAGAAGATCTGAAAAGGCTCCAAAACAAATGAAACAAAAAAAGCAGCGCCATATAAATACATATAAAAATGAAAATGGAGCAAAGTGTCTCATCTGTTATTTCAGGATGCCAAAATTAAACTACTCTACCTAATAAACTAAAATTGCTGTTTGTGAAATGCTGCTTTAGTTTATGACGAATGCAGCCTGCATTGGTTCCAAAGATTAACCTCATCAAAATCTCCACTCTGTTTCTCCTGGAAAATTCCCTCAGCTTCCATGGTCTCTGATGCTAAGAAACCATAAGATTATGGTTTCCATTATTCTTGATTCAATCAAATTCATTCCTTACTTGGTTTAACAGAACTGCATACAATTAAAGTGTGTGAATGTGAGTGGCTTCTTCCTGGGCTGATAAACAGGAGGAATAAGTTTTCTTAATATTCTCAGTTTAATCAACATATCTACAAGAGCAAAGAAGAACATTTCAGAAGTGGAAAGTGCAAATCATGCACTGAGGAGTCTGCTGTGGTCCTTAAACCCTGACCTACATCAGGATGTTTTGGCACCTTTAGAAGAATGTGGGATCAATTGGGTCTTCTTCAAATGGGATCCAATTAATCCCCAAGCATTTCAGGAGAAATATGCTCGATTCTTTACCAAAAAGGAGAATGGAAAATATCAGCTTTTATGTGCCTCTATGGTACAGAACAACCAATCCCAGGTAGGTTTAAATTAGCAGATGATATTTGTGACTAGTGAAAAAACAGCGAAAAAACCTTTCTAGAGAAATGTAGCTTTAAAGGACATGTTCAAATAAAGTTTAAATGGGAATTAATGTATATACAAAATTACTGATGCCATGCTAAAATTGTTCACTATTAGCCCTGCATGTATATTTGTACTCACACAAACATAATATTATGAAAAAATATACTAGAGAAGCTGTTTTTCCACCGTAATTGTCACCCATGAAAAGTGCTAAAAATACAGCCATAAAAAGCAATCTGTTTCTCTGAGTTCTGTGTTTCCTTTCCTGCCATTTTTTTTTCAAATTTATGTCTTTTTATGGAAATGGGATTTTTTTTTTGTTTCTTGTGAGTGAATCTATTCCTGCTGCTCCTTCTCTCTCTTTGGTTGCAGTCCCTGGTATTTCTGCACCCATGAATTGTATAGGGTAGCAGCAGCAATACTGAATGTCCTTCAGGGATTCTGTTTCCAAGCTAGGACTCAGATGCTACCACATAACTACATCTCTTCCACAAACCTACTCTTAAAAATAACATTGACAAGTCTCTTAAAGGCTATTGGCCAACTAATGGAAATCATAGAAATTATCCTTTTAGTACCTGGACAAAAGGAATGGAAAGCTAATAAAGTGATGAAGAACTGAAACTGCAACCCTTTGTTCACCATTTTCTGCATTTTCCTGTTCCCATCTTTCACAGCTCTCACACAATTACTGTCCCAAAGTTTAGTGCTGTTTGTTTGTAATACACAGAAGATTTTGCTTGGAAAAAAGAGGTTCTATTCCTATTTAGTCCAGTTTTGATTTTTTCAATATCTCTAACTCAAATCTCATCAATTCATATATACATTATTGATAAATGATCATTCCTCCTTGTGCCCTGCATATTTATGTTTTAATTGGTATCCAAATTCTTAATTTGAAACGTCTTACCTGATCACAAATATCACTCAAGAAAGAGATATTTCCATCAACTACTCAGTTTCTATTTGTTTCAAATTAAGCCTAGAGGGCTCAGCACAGTGTAATAGCCACGCTGGAAATGCTCACTGAAGTCAACGTTTGTGTTTCTGAGGCTGGACTTTCACCAAAGGACTTAAAATTGCTACTAGGAGAGGATTATGCATTCTAGAATGCTTCTCATTTTCACTTATTTTTATGCAGTTTAATTTTTTCTTTCATTTTGGAAACATCTTCTATAATATAAGGGACAAACCTCAGCATTTCTATAGACGTAGAACCCATTAGGATCACTAAAAATACCTAAAGTGGATATGACTATTAATTCTGAAAGCAGATTCTCTATTATTATCTTGTGCTGCTGTTATTTCGTACTGAAAATGAGCCAGAAAGCAGCCAGATTTTACCTACCAGGTTTTCTGCCTGCAGACATGAGTCTTTAGGATGTGTGCAGTCAGAATTATGGATTTTACAATTACACATCTGACAAATAATGTGCAGCTCCTGTGTTCTCTTTGGGCTCCTTTAGGAGGCCCAAAAGCTCCTACAGCAGATCATGCTTTATTTTTTTCTATAAAAATAAAAGCTGAAGCTTTAGCTCTGACTGCTCCTGATCTAAAGGAAGGCTTCAGAGATGGTGATGTCAAATACAAGAAATGTCTTCTGTGATAAGTGAGGCATATGAACAAATCACAATTAGATGGAAAAGGTCTGAGAGTCTCAAGTAGGGACAGTTATTATGTATTTGTAATATTCCTTGAACATAACAGCTCATCTCTTTGATGATATTAAAGGTAGACATTAAGTAAATATCACCAAGGCTGTTGCTGTTAGGTTTTGGAAAAAGCAATGCCTTTATGAATGGGATGCAGTCACCCTACAGCATGTTCTTGCTTATTACTGCTATTGGCAAAAACAATTCCAAAAAGACTACAACAAACATGTTTCAAGCCAATACTTTTCTCTCCTGCCAGCTGGTAGCGACTAGTTTGTGTTCAGTTTCATGGCAATGTACACATTTATGACTGTGCTTTTTGTGCAAATGAAAAACGTGAGCAAGTTGTTTACCTGTTTGAAGGGAAGCAGCTAAATGCCTGGATCAGCTGGCACACGATGCATGTCTGAATCTGCTCTCCACTATTCTTCTCTGGCACAGAAGACTGAAAGTTCTGATCAGTACAAGCTAGAATTTAGATTGGCAGTTTGTCATTGAGCAGATGCCACTGATAAATTAATTATTACTGTTGCACCATTGGGGCAAGGGTGGTGATTGTATATTTTCCATAAAAAACCAGTTATATATTCTTTATAGATATGATCATTACTGGGTGGTTATTCTGGACCACCAATTTATACTCTCTAAACTGTCTGGGAACTGCTTTCTCTATATTAGGTTGTTGAAGTGTGTTATTTTTGTCAAGGTCACAGAGCCGTTTTGCTGTTCCTTGATTTATTGAAGCTTAATTGAAACAATAGGAAATGTTCTTAAAAATATTCCTCACTGATGCATTAAAACACCACCACAACAATAGCAGCTGTTTAGTCATCACCATGCTGGGCTCATGTTCCTCAAGGAGAGGGTGAAGAACCAGAATGGGACACTGAGAGGACAGACTTCAGTTCCATAAAGCATCTAAATCAATTCTTGCTTTAAAGCCTGCCATTAAGTGGTGTTTTATGCACACAATCTTCAAACTCAAATGTTTGAAGGGAAAAAAACTCATCAGTATTGCAAAATAAAACCAACAAAAAGTTATACCTTGTTGAAGAGTACCAGAAAGCTGTAGAAATAGGTTTGGAGGGGACCTCAAGTGGTTAAATAGATCTGTTGCCTGTCCTGGCACAATTTCAGCTGTGAGTAGAAGTACAGTTAGCAACAGCTGGCCAGGAGCTCTCCAATCAGGTCTTGGTCAAATACAAAGAAATACAATTCTGTAGCCCTAGCAAAAAAGGTGTGTTGACAAAAACGAGCAGGTAAAACTGGAGCTGCTGAGTAAGTCTCCAGAATGCCTTCAACTACAGGAGCTGTGCAGGTGGCTGAAGTGGCCACAGAGCCTTGGTATCATCAGTGCAAATAAACACTGATAGGCAAGGACCGACTACGGCGAAATATTCCCAGAAAGAGTTTCGGTTTGTGCTCAGCAAGAGGCAAAAGCCTTGAGCTGTGATTCATCTCTTTTCAAAAGTGCAGATGTTGCAGTGTTTTGGAAAAACAAATCATTAATACCACCTGTAGATGCAGGAACTGAGTTACAGAGGTAAAATGAGTTGTTTGCATTCATTTTGCGAGCTCATTTGAAAGGCAAATACAGACTCTAGGTGTTCACCTCCTGACTATGCCAGCCTGAACATCACAGAGAGCAGTGTCCCACTCACTCACAGTAACCTGGGCTCCCTTTTCAGTGCATTAGCCCTAATTCTGCAGTAGTTTATAGTCAGTGAAGTAGCCAGGTGCCAATCACATGGCATGGGTTAAAAAAAACCAAAAAGAATCCTGTTTCTCGTGCTCGGATTTGGTATGGAAGTCAATCCCTCCCACAGCTCCTGTACCTCTGCTAAATTAACACAAAACTTGCACACAAATGAAGGGCAGCTCAAATCTGCTGAATCGCCACTGCAGTAATGCAAGAAAATGAGGCATCTTTTTTTTTTTTTATTATCATGTTAAGTGCTTTGCAATGCAAAAATAAAATATAATGACCACTTCATTATGAAAATGAAGTAAAGATGAGAAAACACAGCTATAATACCAACACTAAGCGAAATACTGCAAAAGGAAAAGCTGCTGACTATTAAAATCCTCCAGTATTACGTTTTCCCTATACCTGACAATATGAGAAGTATGATGCATGAACACTTTTCCAAATAAAAAAAGTAAAGAGCAGTTGCCATGGAGACATCATGTGTTCCCTTGGGGCTTGAGGAAACACAATTAGCCTACAGGATGGTTTTCAAACACCTCAATTTGAACCTTTTGGAGTTACAGCAATGTAGGCATCTGGTGAAATAATTCTTCATGCTGTCTGTATTTTTTCAGCCAGCACATATAACTGTGTGTCTAAAAGTAATGATTACAGAGGAATAGCTCTTATTCTGATATTTTAAATTGAATTTGTAGAAGGGAAATCTTCAACTTTGACTTTTTATCACTAGACTAAAAAACACCACCAGTTAGCACAGAAATCTCTTTTTTGTCTTTTCAAACATTTCTGATTCTGCAACAATAAAAATTAATTTTTCTTGCACCATAAATGGATTTGAATAAAGACATTCGCTTTTATTTAAACTTTCAGGGAAGAAAACAGTGGGGTTTTTTGGCTATTATCCCAAGTCAGCTCTTGTTAAAAAAGAGTAATCAAAGATTTGTGGAGAGGAGTTTGTTTCATCAGATAAATACTCTGCTTCTGATTTGACACTCCACTCTGCTTGATTATACAGACTGAAGCTGAATTCTGAATTTCTGAAGCCTTCTATGCCTCGTATCTATGCATCTTGCCTTCATTAAGGGGTGCAGAGAAATAATTCTAATAACTTTTTAACCTCCATCTCCATTTTGAGGTGCAGCTTTAATGGCATGTTATTATTAGCAAGGTCTTTGGAAAGAATCTATGCTTCCAAACAGAAACCTCAAGAGATTAATCACCCAGGCTAAAAAGCTGTTATGTGCTTTTAACACTGCAGATTAAATGAGCTATGCCTGATTGTTAGATCCATCAAATGTCTTTGTGTTTCTGATAATTTACACCTTCCTTTAATCGTCTGAACCTTCTTCTCAAAGAAAGCCAATTAGCTTCAATCCATCTTTGCATATCATTCAATACAAATAAAAGAAACACATATTTCTGGATAGGTTTTCGATGTAATGGCAACTCCATCTCATTTTCTTTTCTTTAAAACAGGCCAGTAGGTCATAATGCTCTGATTTGAATACACAAAGAGTGGGTCTCCAGAAATAGTCCTAATTAGGACAAATAGAGATAAACTTTCTATTTGTGCTCTGTAGAAGTGTCATGTAACAAAATCTTTGGAGATCCTATGCAGAAAAACAGCCCCGATTTTACTACAATTAATTTTGAAGTGCAAATAGAATCTCAGAAGAAGATTAGCAATGGCACCACGCAATTGTTTGTTTAACAGGAAGAATTATTAAAAAACTCAGAAAATAATTCACCACACGCATTAGAGTGTGTGCTACTTAATGATCAAACAGTCTGTCTTTGCTGCTGGGACTAACCCACTTCTGGTACCACAAATAGCACTGAAGGGAAGTTCAGTGTTGACAATCACAATTGTGCCAAAGTCTGCAATTCAAACATTATTCTACTTATTAGCAGAAGCTGCAGAAAGTTTCAGTAAGGCATCAAATAGGTAATAAACAGCTCAAGAAGGCAGAAAAATAGAGGTTTATGAAAAATTCAGTAAAGAGTAAAAATACACAACAGTAAGATCACTACTTTCTTCTTGCCTGTCCAAACCAGACATGTGCAGGAAGTTAGAGACCAAATATTTTCCTCTTTGACAGGAAAGACTTGATCAAAACAAATTTTGTGAATGAAGGCCAAGTGCCTGGACACCAGAGCTATAAACCAGTGCATTCACCATCAATAGGGCATAATACTCCTTGAAATATTATTCAGGGAGAATATTAAAAAGGTATGGTGGAACAGAATGGTGAGTTTAATATTGTGAGCAGCAATTTGGGTATTCTCTTTAACAGATGTGTCATCTTGTCTAAACCAACATATGCTCCAAGATTAATTATATCCAACATTTTAAAATACACATTTTCATCTCTTAGCACTTAGACAGGAGCGCTGTCTTCCTCTTTAGTCTATCAAACACATAAGATGCTTTTGCTTTTAACTTTTTTTGTTTTACTTTATTGGTTAGCTCTATTTTTAAAATATATCATAAAATTCTTTTATACATTCACAATTTGCTGCCATTTGAACATGTTCTTCATAAACAAGAAAATTTTCTGATAATTTTATAATGTGAATTAAAAGACAATTTCAAATCCTTTTTACAATGTATCTAATAAGTTATCATCAATGAAACAAGCAGAGATGAAGTATCAGATAATTTAAAATGCATTTAAGGAATTCACATCTTATTTTCATGTATCTAAGTCTATTAAATCATTGATACCAAATTTACAGCGGTGAAATTTTGAAAAGAAAATTTGTGAGTCCAAACAGAAAATACTGTGCAAATATAGAAAGCAAGCATTAAATAAAATTAATTCCACAAAATGATAGATTGAAGTGAAATAAAACCCAAACCCTGTAAATTCTAGCAGTAGATAATTTTTGAGCACAGCCTAGTTCTTACAATACGGTAGTAATAACCCAATAAACAGCAGTCCTTTTTCACCTGTAACTGCACATCACCTGTCAAATGTACTGCTTGTTAATAAACCAAGTGCACAGTACTACTTGATTTTTTAATGATTCTCTGATTCTCTTAACTTATTCTTTTGGTAGGATCATATCAATTTTTGTAAATAGAACCTAAATTTCAAGGATAAGGTTGAATCATGGGATGTAGTAAAACCTGTTTTATGTATAAGCATATGCATGTGCAACCAATAATTTTATCAAAGAATAACTATTTTGAAGAGTCTAGTGGTAAGAATTCAGGTTTTTTCTTCTTTTACAGACTGCATAACAACCACTGATCTTGAGCAACGTGTCTTTACTAAGCAAAATATCATATAGCACAGAAGGTCTATGTGAAATTAATTCTGCCATCCATCTTCCTATCCTGCAATGTTGCTGACACACAGTTTAGTCCTTTACCACAAAATTTCATTCCAGAATCTCAGCCTAGAACAGAAGCACTAATAATGGTGTGAACAAACTCCTAAACAAGACTGGGTATGAATTAACATTTCTTCGGTTTCATTTATTTTCACATTTTCAGACAAGTGAAAACTGAGGATAGATTTTAGCACACAACAAGCCATAGTTTTGAGTGACAGTCTTTAGAATAAGAAGTAAAATTTTGTTCTCTCGTAAAAGATACCTGGTTTTTAACTGCTACCAACAAAAGTTTAAAAACAGAGAAATCTCCTGAACCAAGGCATCAGATTTGCCACTGTCCTAATCTGGCTAACAAAGATTCCAGAGATATACAAACAAAATATGCTCCAAACTGAATCTTCAAAATAAGATTGTTAATTAGATGATGCTACAAGCAGAAGTCAAAATCATAAAAACTTATTATGTAGCCTGCTGATTTACCAACAAGCCTGATCTTAAATCCTGCAAAGCTGGTTGCTAGCCTTGGTGACAGCTAACGTAAAAGATGAGAGGCTTGCTAAGAAATGGCCCCATAATATGTAGATGAGGAGATCTGTAGCCTAATTCTTCATTAGAGGCCTCCTCTGAAAAAATTATTCCTCCGTGTTTCTGCTGAAGCCAAGTTTCCTGAAGAAGCACTGCTGATGCTCCCTGGAAGAAACACGTGAATTTGCAAGCTCCGTGGGAACTTCTCACCTCAGTCAGAAAACCCTCCTCCGAAAGCTTTAATGTTTCTCCTTGGATGACAGTCAGTGTTCTGAGCTCTCATCTGCCAAACAGCTCCCTGGGGCTCGCAGCCCTCTGTGGGTTTGGCAGAATAGCTGCCAGCTCTGAAGGGCTCCCTCATGCCTCTCCCAAAAACTTCTCTGCCCCTGTAGGGGAGGACATGGCACACACAGGCTGTGCCTCAGGCAGTGTGTAAAAAAGCCTTTATTAAACAAAGCAGATCCTTTTTATAGACTTTTGGATGTTATCATTTGTGTTGCATACTCAGTGGCTACTAAATTACTACAGTAGATTCATTGGATCAATATCAATATTAATATTAATATCAATTATATCAATATCAATATTAACTACAGTACACTACCATTGGCTACCTATAGCATAAGCATTCAAGCATTCAGAAAAATACCAGGTGCAGATATCTTGCTGTTTTTCTCCTTCTATTTTTTAACTTTCTTGCTTCTGTTGATACTACACTTACATGGGTAAAAACTGTTTGTTTTACTTCTCACAGGCTTTTCTCACGAATAGAAGTTAACCATGTCCAAATTAAGGTTTGTGAAGCTGTCAGACCAGCTGTCAGCCTCAGCACTTCTCCTGTCTCCTCACAGAAAAATGTGTTTGGAGCAGATTTAGCTGACTCCAGGCTCCAGCTCCATGCCAGGGTGTCCTCTGAAGAATACACACAATGCCACAGAGAGAACTCCCTGCCTTCAAAAGCACTGAGTGCTGGCCAGGCCCTGATGCTTTGCCATGTTCAGGTGACTGACTGCTGGAAAAACTAAAGGGCTTCTTTATTAATAAATTTATAGAAAGCTTCACAAACAATAGTGACTCTATACTCAGAAAAAAAAAGATATGTGTCCTGTGCAATACCTCTGACCACCTGCAGCCCCTCATTTCTTTTCTATTTCCCTTTCTGGCTTATTTGTTTCTTTGGTCTGGGTTTTGTTAAACATCACAGCAAGGCAGCTTCTTCCAGCTAAACTACATTACAATAACTCATGGGGTGAATTTTCTGTTTGAGCCTTGTGGATTACACTGTGAAACTCTGAAATGACAGGTTAGCCATGTGGTAAAGCCTTCTTGAAGCATAACAAATGCACAAGTAAGAGAAAATTGCAACAGGGTAGAAATCCTGTGGTTTTCATTTTTCCCCTGTAATGGTGTTGTACTGATAACCATTAGAATTGTTCTGAAAATGGATTCTGTATTCTGAAGGGTGAAGGCATCTCAGCCATTCCACCTAAGACTGATTTGTTAGCTCAGATACAATATTGCTTTACATACACAAATAGGAGTTCCAGTAAATACTTTTTTGTATATTTCATTGAAATATTCTGCTTTGAAAAAAATGCGTTGGAGAGAGTTTTAATCTAAGTTACCTCTTTTATGTGATGTCAAGGTATTTGATTTCAGTAATATACTGGCTGTCTTCTGATAAAGCAAAAAGGCTTGACTTTATTTTTCTCCTGTTGCATTTTTATATAAATATTGTAATAATCTATTCAGAAGACTTACTGACTGCAATAGAACCATATAATTATCCTTATGCTGCTGTCCTCTAAACAGTAATATAATATCCGGTATAAACCACAAAATATTTGTATAGGAGAGGACCAAGAACAGGAGAGAGAGAGATTTGTGCTTTTCCAATGGGCTTGTTGACTTTACAGTGATGATAATTGTAGTTATATACAGGCACTGAAAGAATTAACAGAGACACAGGGGGTCATAGCCAAAAAACTCCCATTTTTCCACACCACATCTGCATTTTGATGAATCACTAGGGATTTGATCTACAGCAACCTTTACTGTTTCCCACACAAATCTTCCTTCTGCACCTTGTCCAGCCAGAGAGCAAGCAAGAGCAAAGCACAGTTTTGCTTTGTGTGAGGCAAAGATGTGGGAGTTGAACACCTCCAGAAAGCTCTCAAGAGAACAAGAGGAGCTCTCAGAGCTCCTCTGAGAACAACAGGATTCTCCCAGCTCAAAGAATATGATGCTGGCAGGGCAAATTTCATGCCAGTTGTTTCTCACCCTCCTAGTACAGTAATAACTTAAGATCAGGATGAGGTATTTGGGGAGAGGAATGCAGCAAACACTGACAATTCTCCCCAGGT
This sequence comes from Vireo altiloquus, assembly GCA_013396875.1. NCBI lineage: Eukaryota > Metazoa > Chordata > Aves > Passeriformes > Vireonidae > Vireo > Vireo altiloquus. The sequence goes on from VZRF01000398.1 coordinate 242,230, forward strand.
CAATTCTTTGGAGGCTGTGGTTAAGGATACCTTTAATTCCAGCTCATGCCAACCAGGTGCTGCTGGTTTTAGTCTTCAAAAAAAGTCCTGGGTTCTCCTTAGAGAATGTGACACAGATAATCTCAAAACCCACTTCCTTTTCTTCCAGATGCAGTCTAAGCTGTCTCAAGCCCTGGCACAGATTAAGTACTTACATATACGATTAGGCTTTCCTATATCTACACAAATTTCTTTGTGCTTAATACTTCCTTTGCAAGTTATGTTGCCATTCTCTCAGTGTGATTGTGCAGTGTTATTGAAATCTGTGCCTCAAAGAGTAATTTAGCCCTATCTACCTTTTCACACTGCTATAATAAAAAGTTCCAGTCCCTCATCTGCAATTCAATCATATCCATGCCATTTAGAAAGAGGAATTCTATGCTCCTCCTATGTCAGTGCTTTTTATGCTGTAATCCCTGATGATAATTTAGAAATTAGTCTCTCCCAGGCTGTTGGAATGTGAAAGAAAAGCACTGTTGTCATCAACAATCTGAGCATAAAATATTCATTTTCAAACAAAAGACTTTATCTTGGCACTACAATATTATTCATACTCCAGTTATTTGATTCAATTTAATGTAAAGCATTCCAAATAATTTTAGACTTGGATCTTGAGATTTAACGTGCAGCCAAACTATGTTTTCTTTTCCTAAAGAGTGAAGCATGACTGCTTTGAAGCAGAAGCCTTCTTCCATGCAGGGCCATGGTTCTAAGAGAAGGAGAACACATGTAGTCCAGTTTTTCTAGTCCAGAGTAAATCAGGTTAATAGATTTCTCCTCAGATTTGGCCACATAGGCAGGGATGTAGAACAGTGGAGGCTTTCCCCTAGTCATACAGAAGTCCATTACTTGACAAGAGTTTCAGCAAGAATTGCCACATCTTGGGCTGGACAAAGCTCTGTCTTCATCTGTTCCCTGCAAATAGGAATGGTGAGGCCATGGATGTCTGCACAAGGAGGTTCTCCTCATCCCTGTCCAGAGGTATCCTTGAACATCATTTCAGAGGATAAGAAACCTCATGAGACTTCTGAGCCACACTTGGCCTCTTTTGCTTTTGAAAGAAGGCAACAGTCAATGACAAAACAAAGAACACTCTGTCCCAAGTACTACAGGCAAACTGAGGACAACTGGGAAAAAAAAACAAAAAAAAACCCAAAAAACTCAAAACCCTAAAAAACCCCAAAACCCTAAAAAACCCCATGAGCCAATGTAAAGCTGATCAGGATCCCTGGGCATCACTTTCTGTTCTAAAGTATTTAGTTCAAATCCACGTTTATGACATTACTTTCTCTCCTGAAAATGGATTTCCTCACTTAGTTAAAAATTGAGGTAAACTGATACATTTTTTCTTAGATTGAACATGACCTTTTAAATCTAAAACATGCAAAATCTACATCAAATAACTTTTGTATCCCAAAGAACATGAACAAGATCTTATGAGTAATGAAATGGCCTAAAGCAACCAGATAAAGGATGCATGAAAAATACATTGCTTCCCTCAAATATGTTGCAAATTTTATTTGTCTCTACAGCTCTTTCACAGAACAAATTTATTCCCCACAGTGAAATTATTTCTTCCCCGTCAGAAGTGATCAATTGCATTTTAAGTGCCTCATGTAATGGATATTCCTTCATTTTCCATGAGAAGGTGCTCCACAGTCTAACAGCTGAAGCTCCAGAAAATACATCCAACTTAAGAATGCTCTTTACTTGGTGCCTGCTGGTATAACGTAGTAATTGTCCTTTCTGTGAAGTTTAATCCTCAAGTGAACTTATATCTGGCCTTAGTCCTGTTAGAGGCTCGAAACAAACCTTAAAAGGGTGACAGGAGACGACAGGCAACATATTTCTTTCACAGAGAAATATTGTATGAATTATTAATCTGACCCAGAAAAGATCATAATCAAAGACTAGCAGGGGCCCCTTGAGCACTGTTAGTGCATAATTCCACCCTCTGAACCTTGAAAGCACAGGGAATTCATGTAGGAAGGAACAGAGCAATAAAACCAAAGTGTATGTCACTGATAGAAAGTTTAAAGGAGCATTGTGACAGCTACTATGGTGTTATTTATATATGTGGATATAAATTACTCCTCTACTACCGTTTCTTAAATAAAACAAGGGGCTACAATCATTTAAAAACACTGCTGAGCAATTCTGTACTTTTGAGGAGTAGGAAACCCAAAGAAAGTGTACCAGCAGAACTAAATATTTATTTCTTAATTACAGAATCTTTAGAATGAACGAAATAATTACAGATATCAAGAGGGTTTTAGCTTTATTCATTGCTGAATACATTAGCACTGTGGACATCCCTAGTGGTAGAAACTTCCATGTTGTGGCTTTAAGTGTGAAAAACTAAGAAAAGAGATAAGCAAAGATTTTAGCTTAAGCATGCTCAGCAGCTGTAGCTGTCTGCTACAAAAGTGAAATGCTGATAGTAGTTGCCGCTGTATCCCTCTTGCTGCTGGAAAAAAGGGTTGGTTTTGATTATTATCTTTATCAAATAATCAGAGAAATTACCTAAACTAATCCTGAGTTTCTCATCTTTCTCTGCTGTTCTTAGCACAGAAATTCCTGCTGATACAGACCAACGAGAAATGTATAAAGTTCTTGTGATTAGATGTACAGGTAGATAAAAGAGAGCAAAGGGCTGACTGTAGACTCTGCATCCTGCAATTCTTGACTGATTTCCTGAACATTAAATGAAATATTTCATCAACTGCCTAAATGCAGGACATAATCTCTGTAGCATGTTGGGTGGATAGAAACAAACAAAACAAAACAAAAATTTTCTATCTCCTTCCCTCAGAGCATCACCATTGTTACACCTGACCCATATCAGTTTACAGCAGGGCTGAGGAAGCCTTGCAGTGCCTTTGCTCAAAGCACACACGAGTTGCCAGCTGCCTGCTCATCCGAACAGGAACATCCAGTATCATGGAAAACATTGTGAAAACTCCAGCCAAAGAAACATGTTTACACTACATCTCATCTGAGAAAGTCATGTAAGGCCAATCTCTTACCCCAGCAGGCCTGAGATCTACAAAACTGTCGAAAGCTCTAATGAAATGCAGAACCTCTGCTGGTTTCTCCTGCTCCCACGGGGCACACACACAGCACAGCTCTTACAGGACCCCCAGGCTACCACAGCCTGGTGTACATTATTATTGTTTGTACTACAGATATAGCATTCATTATTTACACTGCATATTTAGTCAGGTACACATTCTCTTATCTTTGAAATAAGCTTCCCATTTAATTAGTTTCTCGCTGTTTCCATCCACGAGCTTCCTCACAACGAGGTTTTTGGAAAGGAAGATTTTGCTCTGTAAATTCAACAACAAAAGGCACAGTTATGGATGAACAAGCTTGGAATCCTCATTGCCCAAAGGATGGAAAAATCCTATGAGACTCTAAGTGAATAAAACACACTTAGGAGAGAAAACTTCAGGGCAGACAACAGTTTTGAGCCAGCCAAAACTTGGACCCTTCAGTTCATATTGCATTAATATGAAACTTTTTTGTGTGTATCTAAATCATCCCCATATTCCATATGGTTTTGATCACGAATGTTATCAGAGGATGTACTTAGACATTCCTTATTACAAGGCTTTCTGACCACTTCACAACCATTTTTAGGCTCATTTTCCAAGTACTTTCACAGAGGGGAAGAGGCTTCGAGGTACAGAAACAGGAGACTGCAAATACCTCACTCTCTTCTTGAAAGTGTTTCTTTCCACTGTGATTCAGAGCTGCAGCATTAAAATCTGCAGCATGCCAGGAGTGCATAATTCACGTGGGCATGGCTCTCATTCTCTCATCCTAATTTTCATTAATGGTACCAGAAAGAAGACAGGACATATGAATAGATGTGACTGTTGTATGGATATTGTTAATTTACTCTCTGCAGGCTGTAATCAGCATTTTTGTTGCTTTAGTTGCTCAGGAGTGATCTATGCAAACACAAGGACTGATCCTGGAAGGTGCTGACTGGTACTGATCCAACCCACCACAAAAGTGCTGGGGTACAGTCTGATCACACTAAGAGCATGTGTTACAAAATCCTTGTTCAGCTGGCACAGAAAGAGTTCAGCAACTTGTAAGGTTAATTTTATAATTTTATTTATTTTTTGCTGTTTATTTCTGACACAGAAGTCTCTATCTTGTAGGAAGAGAAAGCCAACCTAGATAAGACACCAACCTGCACATTGCTGGCACCTGGTTCCTGTGCACACTTCCCTCCCCAGGCCTTGCACAGACTCTTGTTTTGACAGACACTGCTCTTTAATGGTTATTTTTAAATCATGAAATTGCTTTTGAAGGTCCAGTCCCAGCCACTGATTTCCCAAATACAAGACTTCTGAAAGAGTTTTGTGTAGAACTAACTCTCAACCATGTTATGAGATTTAATCCCCAAGATCTTTCTAACATAAAGGGAATTTATTTTTAAAGGAATCTGATGCAGATTATGTATAGACCGAGAAAACACAGCAAAAAATGTGAATTAATAATTCAGAGGCATATTCCTGGCAGAGGTTTTGGAATTCTAATACAACTTTCACTTCTAGTGCATTTAGACAGGGACAACAGACACCAAGCCAAAAATCATTGCTATTAATCGCAACAGGTTCAATACTACTTGTAAACCTGAATATCCCACCATCTTTATAGTCCCCAAAATATTTAGAGGCTATATGAATTCCAGTGATTACATAAAGCATTCTTTAAATTTGGAATCCAATTCATCTGGGCACTTATGCCTGAAGTATCTGATCTAAATTCCCATTGAGCACAAGAAGCATTCCAGAGGAACTGGCTGCGTTGGCTTCATAATCTAACCATGAGCACTTTTGGAGAGCACTTTATTATTTCAGATATCACTTTTCTCAGTCACATATCTTTGGCTCACTTCAGCTGCTCCAGCAGCTCTGGTGGAGCTCAGACTGGCTCTGGGAGAGGTCTGCAATCCCAGCTGCAGCTGCCTCAGGACTCACAGGCATGTGTTGAACAAGAACCTCAGTGTTTGCTGGTGGTGCTCAGGCTCAAACTCCCAAGGGACCATCTGTCACACCTCCTAATCATGGCTGTCACCTTCCATCTGATCTTAAGAAGGTCTCTAAAAACCACTGTTTGTTAGCTTTTCTGCAAAATACTCAGAAACCACACTGAACCCCAGACCTTGCTTCCCGCACTCAATTCCAGATTCAATTTCCCTTAGCCTTGCCCAGACGGATACCTGCAGAAACAGAGCTGTTCCCAGGCTTTTTCATCCACAGCCTTTGGGGAAAAAAAGGCTCCCATTCTCTTACTATCACTTTCAGTGATCAGTTAATTGATTTTTTAGGAGCAGCTCTTGTAACAGCAATCTGCTACCAATCTCTTTTAGGGCACCTGAGAAACCCAGCGTGTCTGAATAGTCCCATAATTTAATTACCTGTTTTCTGCAACACAGAGGCAAGCACAGGCAAGGGCAATACCACTGCTCTGTATCCACAAAAAAAGCCTGACCAGCTTTGAAGTGTTTGCAGCAGCATACCTCCCCTTGCATCCATTCCCCCAGAAGACCCCATAAGGCCAGAACAGTTTGTCAGTGATGCCAACCTCCACACTGCTCGTGTTCTGCACCGTGGGGTTTGCAAGGGTTGACATAAAATCTGCCAAGGTGCTCCTTTCTCCTTGTGAGAAAATGGGAAAATGGGAAAACAAACTCACGGAGCGTCTCGGAGCCCCACACCCAGGGATGCAGGTGAATATTGGGGAAGTCAGCTGGAAAAGTGGCTTTGAGGTAAAAAGCCCATGGGAAGAGCATATTAGCTCTCAATTTTCGTTTCTCTCCATCGACATGTTCTTTGGTTTTTCCACTTATCTCACCAGAACAGAGATAACAGCATGGCTGTGCAGGGAAAGACAAGGAATTGACAGTTCTGAAAATGCTGAGATCATCATCCAGAACTGCAGAAAATTACTCTGTGATATCTCAATCTTCAGGAAAACTCATTACTGAGAACATATTTACAAGGCAACTGCTAATCACCATCAGGACACAATATAAAGAATGGGGTAAATCATTGTGGCCACTAAAGTAAGTTAGTGAACTTGCATTTCCAACAGATTTTCGGTGAACAAAATCCAACCAGCATAAAAAGCTAAATAATCACTAAGTTATCAATAGTTTATGCAAATAATCTGATTATGTAATGTTCTATTGCTTTCAGCTGATGAATTTTTAAATGGAAGATCTTTTCTCACCTCCCTGCCACAAGTGCAGCTATTTTTTTGTGCCTGGAGGCAAAGGAGGAATCCTGGAGGATATTTGGTTATCTCAAAGGATGTAAACAGGCAGAAACTAACTCACACAGGCACGTGCTCATTGGTTTTTCACAGAACTCACTAATTTTGGCCTCTTTCCTTTGTTGCTCTCAGTAAAAGTAGAATGCAGCCTCCAATCATTTCTATTTTTCCATTTATGGCAAATATGAGCTTCCATGTGTGCTCTCCAATTACTTCACAGATCATCTTTGGCATTAAAAGGAGTCGAAGGAAGATCTTCAGTGTAACCTCTGTGGCTGGGTTTGGGTTCCATGCTGAAAAACTGTGCACAGAAAGAAGGTTTATGGGCATATGAGCACTCCAAGGTCTGATGGCATCTTCAAGAATTTCAGAGATGAAGCTGCTCAGCTTTAATGATTATAATGGAATATAATATAATGAATATAATGAAAAAATGATAATCTTTATACAGCTGCTATGACCACACCTTGGCCTTCAAGCTATAGATTTGTGCCCCAAAATCTGTGAATTTCTAACTCAAATATTTGGTCAGATTCTGCTTCCATGGCCCCTCTGACTCTGAAATCCCTGGGAGTTTCTGTGCCGGGATTTTTATAGCTAACAGCATTCCTGCTACTTAACTTGCATAACCTCCTCTGTCTTGTTTTATAATATGCACTTTAAAGACACAAAAAAATCCCCATAATTTATGACAGGATTGAGAACAGCTAGAACAGGAAAATGTTAACTACAATTCTGTTCTCGTTGGTGAGCAGAACTTAAGACATTTATTCCTGCCTTTTAGATGAAAGTTGTTAAGAACCTTTCTAACTTTTTTAATGTACATGAATTTGAATTAATTTTTTTTTTGATTCCCAGTGCACTTTTTCTGTTCAAGTTTTTTGTGGCAGAAGTGAACGAGTACTGATGGAATCTAGTGGTGATGGAAGGCACATTAACTGCAGCTGATACTAGAAATAGTACAGGAAAGCAAAGGCAGTGACAGATTCATGCCAGATGAAAAAAACAGTGCTTTGGTACTATATGTCAAGATATGTGCCATATATATACGATAACAGTTTATATACCTCACTGTGTTTTAGTTTTTGCATTTAAATCATTAAATCTATCAGTTCAAGTTCACTTATATGATCAGGCAGTAGAAATTCTGTGTTGGTAAATCTGGTAAAAGGTTGGTAAAAGGTTTTTCTAGATTTTAGAAAGGTGCTCTGCCCTGACGAGATATGCCAGACTGTACCAAACAGTCAAAACATAGAATCATACCCTGCTGTAGGAATTCTCAGTATATACTAACTCACCAAAATGATTCTTTTTGTGTCTATCAATCACAAAATCAGAGCAGGGACTCTCCAGACTTAAAGAAAGAACATTTGACCAGTATTTTCTGATCATCTCAGGAACCCCAGAGCTGTTTTACTCTTTCCTGTAGCTCAGTCCCACTGGCACAGACCATCCTGTGTCACAGGAATCTGGACCTATCCAAACTGCCTGTGCTCATCAGGGCTTCTGATTCTGGCACTCAGGCAGGCATTGCTTTCTCCATGGTCCCCACAGAGACTTCAGGTTCTCTGATGTCCTTTGAGAGGAGAAAGAAAGGAAGAGAACTCTGGCATTTGTGACAGAAAACAGGCAGAATCACATAGGTTGTAGCACCAAGACTTTAATGAATGAACATCCTGATGGGGGAAGAAATAAAAATATTCTCTCCTTTAACAGAGTAGCTGCTGAACTCTGCCCTCCTGGAGCTGCTCCAGACTGTGAGTGGCACTGTTAATACATGATGCTTCCGTTCAGCTCCACATTACCTTCCAAAATGAGAGTGGTCACGTCGTTGCTCAGAAAAATTAATGAGTGTAGCACACAGAACTTTCTCAGAAACTACCTAATTATTCTGAAATTCATTACTAAAAAAAAAAATTATCAAGGCACGGCTGAGTCTCATGATGTTGGTGATGAACCTTTCTAAAGTCGAAAGTACAGAAAGAGCAAATGAGAAGGCAAAATTAAAGGACAAAATGAGGGAAATCAAGGATACTCAGTGCTTGCTGACTCGTATTTAAAACATTACAAAATTATTTGGCTACAATACAGCACTAACACCAGTACAATCTCAAGTGACATAAATACAGATAATTATACAAATTTGCAATTGCCCTAAATTGAATGGAAAAAAAAAAAAACCCTGATGCAGGAAGGAATTATAACTTGATTTATCAGGCTTAATTTAAATAAAAGTAGGAGTAGAATTTAATGCTGCTGTGGAGCAGTTCTCTTAAAAGCTCAGAGAAAAATTATTCTGTAAAGAGATTGTGGAGTTTATGTGGGAGAGGAATTGAATTAGGGAAGCCACTTGCACACTTGCAGAAGAAAACCTGCAGAAGTCAACCAAATTGCTGCACTTCTAAATAAGCATCTCAAATGCCACTTCAGCTACACCATCTATGATTCCAGACTCATGATTCCAACTTACTCTGGAGGTCTCAGTGGGATGCTGGAAGTACACAAGGACACAGATGCTCCACATACATCTCTGCAGAGCATCTCTATGAACATCTCTGTGTATTTTTAGAGGAAGTACTGAAAGCCATAGAAGAGTTCATGGCATCATGTTCTTCAGTCTGCTTGGATCTCTGCTTATAAAACAGCACTAAAGTTTTTACTGGTTCTGTCCAGAAAAAAACATCAAATCCCTTCTAGCTGGAATACCATATTTAATGACTGGAATGATGACACAATTTTCACCACTGCAAAATATATTTTATTTCATTCACTCTCTTCAAAATCCAAAAAAGCAGAATCTACATGCTTTTCACCTAAAAGTACTTTGAGTTTTTTTGATTGTGGTTTATTTTGCAGGGACAACCATAAACATACAATTAAAGACATCTCTAAACCTGCTGGAAGTGCTACTCACCAGCACTGCACACAACTTTTTCAAGCAAATGCAAAAGCAATCTCTCTGTTAGAGTCAATGGATATCTGAAATCTGAACCTAGAGCAGGTAACCAGAAATTAATTTTGAATCAGCAGCTTATTTTAAAAAGCCAGAAGCTTACAAGTATTCATTGCTTTACACCAATTAAAAAAAAAAAATAGATCAGTGGGAATCCCTTGCACAAAGTTCCAGCTTTAGCCACAAGAGACTGAAGTGTAAGTGCCTGACAGTATTTCACAAAGGATTTGTCAGAAAAAAAAAAAAAAGGTTTCCCTTTGCTCCAAACCCTTTTCTCAAAAGCTGCCAGCATGTTCTAATGAAAAAAAATAGAATTTCAAGCACTACCATGACAGGATCATAACTCAAGATGATACAGATAAATAGGATAAATCATATGAAATTAGTGATACAACACTCCTTGAAGATAATAACTGGTTGTGGAACTGTTAACACTTTATGCTCCAAAGTTGAGTTAAAATCTCATTCAGCTGAGCATTCCTGTCTCAATAAAGCATCATTTTACTTAGGAAAAATCAAGATAAAAATATTTTGCTACTCCATTAAAAAATTAAAATTCAGTCATCTACAAGTGTTTCCAGCTAAAACTAGTATTATGAAAGGTCACTTTATCTTACCTCCAAAGAAACTGTAGAATTTTCATGTTTTAGGCTTATTTGTTGTTATTTCTGCAACAAGCTCTAGTTTGTCTCAGCAGGTCAAAGTCTGAATGATCAATTTCTCTTCTTCTTCCACAAAAAGCACAAGGCATTTCCCAATCTGGTTTCAATTCTGTATAAATATTTGGATTTTTTCATCTGTGTTCAATAGTGTCAACCTACAACTCTCTTGCCTTTTCTCAAAAACATGAAGACCCAGTGGATACTCAGAAATTTTATTTTTTTTTTCTGGTGACTAAGATATACAATGCAATGCATGACAATCAAACGCAAAATCAAATAAAAATCCATCATTTACTCAGCAGTATCTAAGAGTTTGTAGCACTGGGAAGACACAGGGAGGGAAACATGCTGAAAGCTTCAGCACGTACAAATTTTTCCACTGTGGCAAATGCTCTTTATGCACTTGATGATGATTCCACATTACATAAAGTCTTTTCATTTCCCCCATTTAAGCCTCTTTTATTCAACAGTACAGAAGGAATTCTTTTCTCCTTGGTTTTCCGTCAGCCTGAGGGATTTTGGAAGATCGTAACTACTGAGATTATCATTTGGACAACATTATTTACAGACGTGAAGACTGAACTCTTCCACTGCTGTAGCACAATTACTGGAAATCTGAAACAATGTGATGGATTTCTATTGCCCTGCACAGCCTCACTAAGTAATGCTTTTATGGAGATTGCTTCTTATCAAAAAACGCTATAAAACTGTGTGTTTCCTCTGCGAAATTGAATAATTGCACCCCAAAATCCACACACGGGGTCAGCAGCAGCCCAGCACTCTATCATTTTCCTTCAAAGCTCAAAGTTTCTTTCACTGAAATGTCTAGAATTTTGGATCTTAAGCATTCATGTCTCTCTTTACTTTTCGTGTGATAGTTTGAGCTTTGACTTGCTATTTCTGCTTTCAATGCATTATTTTGTTATGTAAATCCAGGGAATAAAATTTATTCCCTAATATGAAGTTCCCTTGCCTCTATATTTCCTCCTTGTAATTACTTAAGGCTTCAGAGGCTGCAATACCAAAAACAAGCAATGATTGTTTCAAGTAGGGAATTAGGATCAGGAAGAGAGAAATTCCAAAGATGGATTTCAACACTCTGCAATTGAGTGGGAAGCTTTTTTCAGTGCAGCCAGTATCCCTGTCCTTTACTTGGTGCACAATAATACCATCTGTAGGGCACATTCTGGGAGGTTGATGGTGGATAATTTTATTAAAACTGATTGGTTACAGAGCAGCACAGGGGTAAGAACATCCCCTACAGGTTACTCTCACTATCCTTCAGTGTTCATTCAAATAGTTTCATCCTAGAGAAGACACTGGGTTTGCACATGGATTCTAAACAATTCCATTTGATGGCAGTGATTCTATGATCAACAGCAGTTAAAACAGTAATTTACATCAGTAGTTTAATACTGCTGATCCCATTCTAGTCTTTGAGAAAATGAGGTCTGACCACAGGAGGTATCGAGCAGATCTGGCTGCCAGGATCTTCATGGAAATCTTAGGCTCTGAATCAACCTGATGATCCAGATTCAAACCAGGGTGAATTCAGAGGCTGTGGAAATCATCATGAAAACATCACTGGCACAAACAAAGCGCAGAGAGTCCAAAAGCACAAAGATGAGGCCGCAGTGTTTATAATGTGCATACAGCTTTGACCTGGAGGGACCAAAATAGCACTGTACATCTGTAGCTCACAAAAAAGCTAGAATCACTAATTAGGAGAGAATTTCAGAGCATATTTGAAGTAATAACCTGAAAGAGAATAGCCAATATGGATTTCAAAGGGAACATTTTTCTGCACAAAGATGGTTATAAAAGGTTATGGAGCTGATTATGGCAGCTCATGCAAACCGTTTGATATTCAAAAGGCATTTGATGGCACATCTCCTGCTGAAAGCCATAGAAAAAATAAATTTGGGTCACACAGAAGGAAATATCCTATGGTGAGGACTAATTGCATTCATCTTTTATTTATACATGGAAACCTCATAAAACATTCCCTACCCCAGTGACATCCAAACACTTTCCAGACTGAGCTATATTTAGGACTCAGCTCTACTCCCTGGAGAGGGAGGTTCTGCCACACTCTAGGATCTGGCTCACTAAAGAGCCTGAAACTCTAAGAGCAAAGGGACTCACTGGCTGTTGTTATAAAAAATGTAAATTAGTGGAGTTTCACCTTACCTAACCCATCGCATCTTTCTGTTGACTCTTGCCTGACAGAAAATAGCATTTTTGGGGCAGACACAGACTTTTTATCCTGGCTTCTCATTTCAGAACCTGGATGTCTGCATGTACCTGTGCATGTGCTGATGCTGCACTCCAAGCCATGACTTAACATCACCAATTACCAGCACGTTCCAATTCCAGTGGCTCCATCCTTGTGCATCCCCAGCAGGATTGGCAGGATTCCAGGCATTTCAATGTCATTTCCCCTCCCAAACATAGGTTTAACCAGATGCAGCCTCTGTTTCTGTCATGTTCTTTCAGCAGACCAGGTTTTTCTGCTTCCCCCCTGCAATGTGTCTGTTATTTCATCAGACCATCAATATCTTCCTCAATTTGTCGTTTTACTAAGGATCAACGTTACAGAAAATCATAGAAAAAATCTGTCCTTTTTCTCATTCCGTACAACAAGTTATGAATAGGAAGGATTGTGAGAGCTGAAGCAATTACACACTCAGAAAGAATTTCAAGCACTAAAACTTGAAGATTTTTTCTGAACCGTTTCAGAGAAAATGAATTTTTGAGTGATTTCATCAAAGAACAAACAGCTGCTGTGTATTAATGCTGGAACACTTAATTTTGGCATTTTGAAATCAAAGGCCTTGGCTTTTTTTTTTTTTTTTTTAATGAATATTTGAAACTGAATTTCATTGTAATTAATGAGAAAAAAAAGAAAAAAAGAAGATGAAAAAACCTTTAAGTATGTCTTTGCTATGCTAAGAAATTAATATGCACAAGCCTGCTGGTTGGCTCTTAGGCCACCTGGCAAGGAATGGCTCATGTCACACTAATAAACTCTCTTCCCTGCCAAAACAGGCTGTGTTCAGATGGCAGATTGGGAAGGCTCCTGACCAACACTGATGCCTGAATCCCACCTAGCTCCTGCTTGGGAAAGTGGCAGTGAGCTCAGGCCAAAAGTGAGCAGAAGACCTTTTGAAAAGTGTGACAATACAGAAAGTAATATTCTGATAAACACTGAAGTTCCCTGGCACTGTATAATTTACTAGAATCAACATAACCTGAGTGCTCTTGAACTGAAAAGTTGGTTCTTTGTAGAAAAACAACTTGTACCTTGCACACCAAGACCAGGTATTGAATACATATTTAAGCACTGCTAACATGAAACAGAAGTTGCACAGGAATCAATGGCTCAATGGAGTTTGGGACTCCAGGGGCCTAAAAATTTTATTTTAAACATCCTGTGTCATGAGAAAAGCTTGGAAAAGGGGCAATGGCAACACAGCAGTTCTCTTACTTCACTTCCTCACCTAAGAGTTTTATTATAGTATATTTAAGGAAATTAGGAAGGAGTCAATTAAGAGCTGTACCAATTCTGTTAATGCAAATAATCGTGTCTTTTGAATAGCATCAAAGATAAGGCATGAGGCTCTTTTATACTAAGAGAGAAGTCCTACAGTTGAGCTAAGCCTGGTTTTAAACTGAAGAAATATTTTCTTGTTCACTGAAGGTCGAGAAAATCCTTTAGGCAGCATTTAGCCCTCTGTAAAATGTGTGAATGCTGCTTGTGCCTGCCCTAAGGAAGAAAGGCTGAATGGGACAGGAAGAGGATGGGATGCTGTTTCTTAATTTTGGCTGCCTATAAACCTAGCCAGGAACCAGCTCTAGACTTTCATCACTAATGCACTGAGTTTCATGAGATATCATCATAACCCATGAAATGCTTCTTTAGCTCTACCTTTGAAAAAAGCACCTATAAGATCTCCAAACTCTCACACAAAACTTAGATCTGATTCTATTATAGCCACACTTAGATCTGATTCTATTATAGCAACAGCAGATAAAACAGCTCATAGCAGGGCTAGAGCAAGACCATTCAACAAATTTCAGCCCACTGATGTTATTTAACTTCCAGATAAATTTTACTCTCAACAATTGAATCTTGCTGTTTGTTTTAATTAAACGTTCTCTTTGCTCATTAAATGAGGTTAAAATATTACTTCATTTAACAAAGCTCATCTTAGTACAGCAAAGGATTTTTCCCATGCTAACAGCCCTAATCTTCCATCTCTTTAGAAACTATTTCTGCTTTTCAATGCTTTCTATTGAGCTTTTCAAAAGCACCAACTTCAAAATCTTCCCTTCTGCTACCATCTTTCTGCATACATTAAACACTGCAAATACACAGTATGATCACCCCATTCACAAACTCTGAACGTTTTGAAAGATTTCAGTATCATAACTTGAGCCCCAAGAGCCTGCAGGATAAAGTCTTCCTGTCCCTAAATGGGGCAGGTAGAGAAAAGAATCTCCTAGCTCAATGTGGTGCATTCAGGATTTGGTGAATGGTTTTGATCCCAAGAGCCTCATTCAGAAAGCAGGCAATTATTGCTGTGCTGTGTGGACTGCATCAAGGGATTAGGTGAATCAGGCATCTCTGGGTTAGAAGTTTCCTGGGAAACCTGCCAACAATCCCTTCCTGAAAGACTATTTCTTACCCAGTTCTTTCATTCTGACATGTCTTGTAATTGCTGTTCTGTGACCCTGTTCAATTTTCTGCATCAACTGGGATGATAATATTACCATAACAACAAACCTCTGTCTAATGAGACCAATATTCAAAGGTTATTTCTTGTCTTGTGACAAATCATAGGCTGTCACTGCTTCCTATTTCTGTAGTGACAGAATATTGGGAGTGACTTCAAAGTTTCCTCATTTCAGGAAGTTTCCTGCAAACCCTAAAATGAGCTTAAAAGACAGAGCCCAGTGGTCTGCTCCAGCAGGGAACAGAGGGGACTTCTGCTTGCCCTCACGAAAAGATCAAGTGCAAGTCATTAGGATAAAGAGCCCAACAACAGAACCAACAGATTAAGCCAAGTGAAGCCTCATTTACTCCAAAATAACTTACAGCCTTGTCAACACTAGATATCAGAGGCAACAAAGAGATCTGCCATAAGAAAGCACGTGCCTTTCCCAGGCAAAGCCCTGATGTGTTTCCTGCTCTGGTGTCTGACTGTGATGCACACAGGGATTTGTGAAAGGTGGTGGGAGGTCAGAAGGAGCTGCTGTGCCAAAATCATAAGAAAGGCAGTGTGCAAACTGAGATTGAAATGTAAATTCCTTGGGTTTGCCTCCTGTCTCCTGCAGCCTGCCTCTGTCTGCTGGAAAAGATGTGCCTGCTGCATCGAGCACAAAGCTCACAGCTGGTGACAAGGGAAGAGATTTAGTATTTATTGGCTGTCTTGCTAGATATGTCAATATACAGTGGTGATGTTGCCTTTTCCTGGTCTTAAAATTAAAACCAAAACACGGTTTATGGGGAAAAGGGGATTTTACCTCAATATTAATTTCAGGATCCTTGGGTACAGCACTTGGTCCAGGTGGAATGCCCTGAAAATGCATGTACCCCATCACACCGAAATACACACACTTATAGGCTTTGCAAAATTAACATATTTATCAAAGATTCCCCAATGAGAGGCTCAAGTGAACCCCTCGTTCTGAGGAACCTTCCCCCTGGATGGGCCTATCTTAGTTTACAAAAATATGTTTTGGAGAGGCCCTTGGTGTCTGGGGCTCCCAGGATGTTTGGTCTCCTGGTTTAACAGTGCTGTGGGGCTGAGCTGAATTATCAGGCTTGGAAAATTGCAAGAATGTAGGCTAAAAGCACTAAGAATACACAAAACTATATAAAAGAGTATGTAAGAGGGATAAAAAACAAAAAGAAAAAAATCATTCTGGCATCAATGATCTGACTGATATGGCTGTACCTGGGAGAAGGACTCCAGAGAAAATCAGGACTTGAGCTGTTCACATTCCAGTCTCTAAGCACTCTCCAAACTCAATTCAATGCCTGAATCTTACCACGCTCCACACTCTGGAAGTCCCAACCTGAGTGGTAGCTGCTGCATTTGTTTACTTCAACCACAGCAAAGCCAAGAAGGGATGCAAAATAACAAAAGACAAGTGGCAAATTGTCCAACTGGTGCCATCACAAAAAATGAAAGCAAAGAAACTTCATACAGGTAAGTTTCATCTCCATTTATATTGAAGTGAGGGCTCCTAAAAGAGACACACAAAAAATGCCTGGAGAAGGATGGAAGAGGCTTGCTGAAAGAGGATTTGTAAATAGCAGGAGAGTAATTTTGGCTTGGCTGTCTCAATCTTTAATCATAGAACAGTTTTTTATTTTTTTATCTTCCTGCTGAAATGCACAAAAAGCTTTTATACCAAACAATTTTTTCTTGCATCAGAATTTTTGTTTGGTTTTATGTAGATTTTGTATTGACTGTTTGCACTTAAAATACACAAATATTTCATATTGCAAGAGTAATCATAGAACAGATTTTTATTATTTTATCTTCCTGCTGAAATGCACAAAAAGCTTTTATACCAAACAATTTTTTCTTGCATCAGAATTTTTGTTTGGTTTTATGTAGATTTTGTATTGACTGTTTGCACTTAAAATACACAAATATTTCATATTGCAAGAGTAATCATAGAACAGATTTTTATTATTTTATCTTCCTGCTGAAATGCACAAAAAGCTTTTATACCAAACAATTTTTTCTTGCATCAGAATTTTTGTTTGGTTTTATGTAGATTTTGTATTGACTGTTTGCACTTAAAATACACAAATATTTCATATTGCAAGGGTAAGAAGGACAAGCTTACCATTCTTATAAGCAAGATCAATTAATTCAACTTGACTGTTCAAGAATTTAAAGTCAAGTGTGTTACATAAATCATTGCAGTATCAAAGATAAGAGAAAGAAAAACCTCACAGGATCAGGGTGGTATAGCAGATTTAGCATACAAACAGTATGAAAAGGCATAATATTCAGTTCCTAATAATATTCCTAGAATCTTTCATGATATTTTAGTCTAAATCATGTGACTGAAAGTTTTGCTGCAAAGTTCAGTGAGTCCAGATTTGACTTTCCCTGTTTCCTTTCTCCTCCCCTTCAGTCCCACCTGTTACCCAGAAAGATAAACATTCACAATAATAATTTCCTGACCCCGTATATTTCAAAAAAATAAATATATATTGAAGCTTTGCTACAAAGATTTTTTTATTTTATCAAAAAGTAATGTAGAATTTTTTTAAAGTGCAAAAATAAAACTATTTAAGCATGTGACAATATTGACCATTTAGCCTGATAAATATTCTGAAGCAGAACTAATGTATTCCAATGACAAAAAGCTTAAATTTAAAATATAAAAAATTAAATACCTCCATGTGAACTAATGAACACTGTAGCTCCAACCAATATGTGTTATCTAAGATTTGACTTCATCAGGAGAAGGCAACAGGCATGACCTTCAAAAAATCAACTTATAAATACTAACTGGGGGGAGCTGTATAGACCTGTATGTCTGGCTATGATGAAAATTACCTTCCCAAACATATCCCAATGCAATCTTCCCTCATTTCAGACTTTCATATCTTGGGATATGCCCTAATCCTCCTTCAAATGTGGCAGTATCAGGCTTCTAAGTTTGAAATAGTGCAGAAGCAGGTGATAAAAAAGTCAACATTATTTAATCAGAATAATGAACACAAAAGCAGCTATCAGTCTTATACAACATTTCTCTGAGATTCTGTGATTTAAGGGAGAAAAAATTGCCTGAAAGTGGAAAGCTGAAACCATTAAATATTAAAGAGGATAAGGGTATCATGAGCTCTTTCTACATAAAATACATGTTTTCTTTTCTTTTGCTATATCCCAACAAACATTAACAACCCTCCATCAGCCAGGTCGTGGTTTGAGTTGGTTCATGAATTTTGGTGCCCAAAGTTTTCCTGAGAGATCTCAGGAAAGAAGGAGATGCTATGAATAACAGCTACAACTAAATGACAAACTTTTTTATTTTTTTAAATGCTAATGTTTGGTCCATGATCATCTATCAATGGAAGGAAGGTAAACTTTGCGGGCAGAGGTAAAATCTTTGATGTGACCAATTACCAAAGCTCAGAAAGACAGGCTGAGCAAAGCTGGGTGAGCACTGCATGACAGCTTGTTTACTTTTCCAAACGCATCAGCTTCCCCTGCAAGATTTCCCTCCCAATTAATGGTTTCATTACCAGCGATGATTTCATCAGCCTGGCACCTGTCTGTTCCATCCGTTGCCAATGAACACTCCCGAGGCAGTAAGGGAAGACTCTGGCCCTGAAGCAACCATTTAAATAAATCTGTCATTTTTGTTTCTATGGAAACATACATCTGGCTGCTTTCCCAAGCTGATAGCCAAGTCAGCCTACCAGTCATGTTCTTTTATTTTGATACCTTCTCTTGAACATTGTAAAGATATTTTACTCCCGTGCTCACCTGTTTTGGAGAAATTCTGCTACAGCCACTAATTTGCCCGTTAATCATGGCTGGTGTTGGTTTAACCTTGACTGAGGCAGCAAATCTCTTTGTGGCTGACAGCAAGAGTTCATCACACAGAGCCCACACAATGCAGCTCCTGCCCTCTCACCTGGCTCAGCCTCTCAAAACCCCATCCATTTCCCTGCCTCAGTTGTCAAAGACCTTCTACGACATTGCAACTTTGTACTTCTTAATTTTTCATAACTGCAGGCTCTCCATTTTCAATTTTAAGTGCTACAGATCCTTTTGATTAGTGAATTCTCTACCATCTACTTAGGCATATTCTCCAACTAATATCTATCCCAAAAAGTCAGGTGAGTTTCTGGAAGTGTTTTGACATACCAACCAAAATATGCTCCAGTAACCAAGAACCAAATACATCCATTCACATACTAACTATTAGTCTGAAAATTTACACCACTATTTCATTAATTTTCCTGTTTGCTACAGCTGATAATGTGTAAAGAGAGATATTTTCTTATATATTTCCATACCTGACGGTTGCATTTCTTAAATACAGTCTTGGAATCATCTGATCTAATCCCCAAGACTTTATTTCCTGCCTGAATGACCATAGGAGGTTTACCATGAACTTCCTCATCCTGGACCTTCATGCAACAGACCAAGAAAGAGGAGTTCTAAAATTAGAGCTGGTTTGAAAAGCCTTCAGATAAAAAATTAGCTAGCAGGCCAATCCTTGCTGCCTACAGTGCCAAATGAATGTTGTTTTCCTGTTCATATAAACCTGAAGAACCTTTCACTTTGGCCTTCAAAGAGTCTACCTGTGCTGCCCATCATGAGAAAACATGAAGAAATCTTCTGCAGTTTTAAAATTCTGCTCGTGGCACAGGAGCACTTCCTTCATCAGAAAGTGTGCAATGTCCAAAAGAAAAGGCCTTCAAACCATGGATCCTAGGTGCTGTTGCATTAAACATTCAAAATTATGAGCACAGTCATGATGCAGCTTTTCCTAACTGCATATTGCTGGCATACTTCCCCAAAATTACTGGTTAAAACAATAGCCTGGCTTCACCTTCAAAATTCCGAGCAGTTTTCTTCTTCTTCAGCAAGGGAAAGATGGGCTTCCCTTGTCTCTGCAAACTCCAACTTATTACAAAGGCCTTTATGACTACAAAAAAAAAAAAAAACAACAAAAAAAAAATAAACTTGATTTCACCATGACTTTCAAACAAAAAATCCATCATATTGGCAGCAGATGTGAGTACAAAATGGGCTTATTGAATAGTTCAGCTCTCCTCTGCAATACCTACATCTCCTTTTCCTCTGAAGTGTATCAGAAAGTGCTTCAGAGCTCCTTAAACAAAATCTTCCAACTTGCTTCGATTAATTAGTGCACTCGGAACGCTCTTACAAGTCTGGTATTATATCTTAATTAATTGCTTAATGTTTCTTTTGCCTTGGGAAATTTGATTGATGGTCTTCAAATCAAACATCTGGTCATACACAGAAGCAATCACTCCTCTAATGGAGTGTGCAGGTAATAAAGGCAGGGATGGGTGTAGATAATGTACTCACAGCACACCCTGCTGCTGTTGGGCCCATTGATCCAGCACCCTGTGTCCATTTAGGGGATTTCCAGAAAAATATCTTCTTGTTCTTGCTGCAGGCAGTAAGCACTGTCCTTGTTTGCCTGTGTAAATCAGTGTATCACTCAACAAAATACCCCTCCACACTCTGCTTTGCCTTTTCAGAGTCAGTACCAAACTGCTCCCTCAAACAACCAGAAGGAACACACAAAAAACCCCCAAATTCTTCAAGCTCGGCTCACCTCACCCTTCTCTTAAGGATTTTGTGTCTCCACCATCCTCATTTCTTTTTCTTCAGCCAGCCATGCCATTTCTATTATTTTTCTGCGGAGAAAGAGCACCAAGCTCTCACAGTATGTCAGTAAAAACTGCTTTGTTAGGAAAATAATTATTAATCATGATATTAATATAAAGAAAAATATGTGTGTATTTAAATTATAACTATATTTAAGTTAGAACCATATCAGTGTTGAAATCCTGTTAAGGAACACTTCAGTGTGAGATCCACTCTACCTACAAGACTTACGATGTGTTAAATTACACCAGTAATCATGAGCCTGCCATAATTTTCCAAATCAGAGCACTTTGCCAAAAATTATCTATTTTCTACTCCTTTGTTAGGGCCGATAGATAATGTTATGGCCATTTTACTGTATTTTATCCTGTAAATTTAAGACAGAAATGTGAAATTTCATAGAGGACAAATGGAGGCTCCTCTCCTCTCCTCTCC